>OOFE01051216.1:0-13910 GCA_900323365.1 Monocentris japonica | reverse complement strand
TTTGTCGTTGGCCGGGTGTTCACCAGGTGTCAAATAGACCACTTCGGCGTTTACAGTAAGGAAACCGGCTGGTGTCGTCGAGAGCAGGCTGAGTGTGAAGAGCGCAAGTGCAACAATCGGAGACGAAAATGATGATGCCACGATGAAAAAAACAACGCCTTCTTTCTTTCAGCTGTAAATCTACTTTGTTACTGCACCGGTGGGTGACTTGTTAATTACGCTATTCTGAGCGTTTGACTCCTTGTCTGGTCTTAGTCACCGATGTTTGTCTGTGGCGATTTGTTGTGTTTTAGGTGTTTTATGCAACGTTTCTATTGTGTTTGGTTTTGGTGTTTTTGTTAGGCTGTGTTAGGTTTGTTACTGTGTGTTTTGACTGTAAACTCCGTCTGCAAACTACATGTACGAGGCAATAAAGCGCTCAAGTTAAGGTTAGGGATAACAGTTACGTTTTCTCTTGGACATTTATAACATGTATTAGTTTAAAAAAAAAGTAGTAGCATTAGCGGTTACAATAATTCATTTCAGTCGGTGGTACCCTCCTATTCATTCACATAAATTGCATCTTTTCCTATTTGTTCCTATTTTAACAAGTTTAACATAATAATTCTACATTATAATTATGAATATCCACATTATCATAACAGGCAAGTCTTCACAGTATGTCTTACAACACCTTTGAAAAACTAAATGTGAAAAATGTCAGGTGATAAATGAACATTTTGATTTCACTTTTTTAAAATCCTTTGTGTTTCATATGTGCTTTTTCACATGCTATTTTGACTTTTACTACTGACACGTGGTAGCAGGGCAACAGGACCTCACATTCACTGCAAAGGGACAGTGCAAAAAACAGGCTACTATGGACAATAAACTATACTATACACTTTCATTCAACAGTAAAGATTCTATAGCTAAGTACATTCAAGTAGCTTGGCATGCAGTGTGGCTGTACAGGGAAGTGTAATGAATGACCAATAGCTCATTGTTCCAGTGTAAGAAAACTGAATAGAATATCACGTGTGCAATAAAAGTATGAAAATTGGAGAACCTACATGCCTGAAGTGGAAATGTGTCAAATAATTGTATAGATGGTGAGGAATCCAAACATACTAGGTGTTGGCAGGGGGTGAGTCTTAGGAGGACTGGTTAAGTAGGATGATAGTTGTTGAGATAACAGGTTAGTTTTGGTGTGAATGAATCAATACTATCTCCCAGAGGAAAGGTTTTGGGACAGATTGATGCCCTTTTCTTTTCCTCATGTCCTGTAGTTCTTTGAAGGAGGGCAGCCAACACCCAGTGACCAACTCATCAGCATGGACAACACACTGGAACTGTAAATATGACACTAGGATGGCCATCATCCTTTCCTGTACGATGTTATTGTGCAAAATGAATTTATTTAGAATGAATTTATTTTGGTGACATCGAAGTTGCGTTGTGGACGCCTGTCAAAACCAGGTGAACACGGTGTTGTGCCAAAACTTGTATCCCGTTAAAAATGAGTTTTCCCTGGCAGTGTGTCGTCGTTGTGTCCTAGATAGGTCTGTGTTGTTGCCTCGTCATTGCACATGGGAATCATCGTGGGGGAAATGTGCTGAATAAATGACAACTAGACTAATTCTTAGTGCGACAACGTCCTTGTAGAGTCAATGGACGTTTGTGGTTTGAGATACTCAAACCATAAACAAACCTGATCTCCGTTTAACTGAGGTTACGTTCCGTAGGCTACTTTCATTCTTAGTCATGCTATCAAATGTTTTTTAGCGAGAGGAAAACAATCTATGAAGCAAACTGTCGAGGGGGGCAGAGAGGAGAGAGAAACAGAGAGCGAGTATTTCTTCGATTTACATTGATTGTTTCATGCATTGCATTGTGCAATATTGTTTTAAACGTTCATGCCAATAAAGATTGAATTGAATTGAATTGAGGGAGAGAGAGAGAGAAACAGAGCGAGAGAAACAGCGAGAGAGAAAAACAGAAACAGCGAGATCAACACAGAGAGAAACACAGTTTTGATGTTCTTTAATGAAACATCTTGACTAAAAAACACCAGGAAACAGTCAGTTTTCTAAAAACAACAAATAGAGAGAGGGAGAGAGAGAGCAGCAGAAACACACAGAGACAAACAAACAGAGAGAGATAGAAAAACAGGGAAATCGAAAGTCACGCAGTCTTCCGTAACTCAGGAGTCCAGTATCGTCTTCCTCTGCATTAGCTTCTAGTCCTAACTTAGTACTAACTTTTCTGGTTTAAGGCCGACGACGGCAATGCCAAACATTAAGGTGTTTAGCGGCAGCTCTCATCCGGACCTTTCTATGAAGATTGTCGACCGTTTGGGAACCGATTTGGGGAAGGTGGTGACAACGAAATTCAGCAACCGGGAGACATGGTACGTCCACAGAGGCAACGGCTAATGTCAGTTACCTAGCAGTTAGAAACGACGCTAGCTAACTTGGCAACCACTTTTCTTTAAACTCCCAAATCGATTTACTTGTTCCTGGAGTACTACAAACTTGAAGTACTTCAAACACTGACTCAAGGCGTGCATCAGAAATTAAAACAATTGGAAAATATGAGACATTTGTCGATTTTAGGAATTTAGTGTCAACTGAATTCCTTTGAAACCTCAGGACCCAGACTCAATAGTCCATCCACTCATGTTCCACGTTGTGTTTGAGTGTTCAGATGAAGACTGTACACCAAGGCTATTCAACTTAGTTGGCAAGTGGGCCATCTCTTGTCTTCTCTTGTCTCTTGTCTTGTTATATATTTTGTCTTTTTTTATAATTTATTATGTGAATTTGTTTTTTAGATTTTATGTTTTTGACTTGTTTTTCTTCTGTTAAATGTTGTACCATCAGACCAAGGCAAATTCCTTGTATGTGTAAACTTACTTGGCAATAAACCCCCATTCTGATCCTGATTCAGATGACTGCCATGGCTTTCAGAGTGTTTGCTTGTTTGCTTGCTATTGTTGCCCTTGCAGTGTGGAGTTTGGCGAGAGCGTCAGAGGAGAAGATGTCTACATTGTCCAAAGCGGTTGTGGTGAGATCAACAACAACTTCATGGAGCTCCTTATCATGATCAGTGCTTGTAAGATTGCCTCTGCCTCACGAGTGACAGCTGTCATGCCATGTTTCCCATACGCAAGGCAAGACAAAAAGGACAAGTTGGGGGTGAGGGAAGTTTTCATGCTTTATTCAGTACCAACACACTCTTGAGTCAGCAAATTTCCTGGGGCTTTATCTTGAACATGTGTTGTTTCATCATATTGAGTTATTTCTAGGATCATTTCAGATAACATGCATCATATTCCTCTGCAGAGTCGTGCTTCCATCACAGCAAAACTTGTAGCCAACATGTTGTCTGTCTCTGGAGCGGATCATATAATCACCATGGATCTTCATGCCTCGCAGATACAAGTGAGTATTTCAGAAGGGAAAAAGTAAATGCTGAAAGAGATACCAAGCTTGCAACTATCTGTGCCCCATGGTTTCACTGGGGCAAGCTAACAGTGCTAAAAACCCATGAAGGACAAATGTAAAGATAGTAAAGAAGTAAAGAAAAATAGCAGCAGAAATTCAAAATGTCATGTAACAGTCATAGAAAAGTCAAGTCCATCTGATCTGCAACTATGAGAAAGAACCCTGTAGTTATCTGTCATTCTTATGAGGTTGTCATTACAACTTTACCACACTTCAAAATGTACATTATTTGAATGTGTACATTTTGACTCATTACACATGAAAAGGTTTTATGAGGCCTGGAATTTCATCAGCTGGTAAAGTAGGTATCAATAATACACACGTCATCTGTTTGGGTGAATTCTGCAGTGTAAATCACACCTCAAGAAAATGTTATTGGATCTCTTTAAAGGAATAGACCGACTTTTTGGGAAATTGGCCTGTTGGTTGCAAAAACACGAAGACACTCTGTGTAGATGGTCTGAAACACAGAGACACTTAACTGAACCACCTAAGACGTTAATTGTCACAGAAAACCTGCTGCTATGATTTTCCCAATCGCTCTCTTTGAAGGGTTTTTTTGATATTCCTGTGGACAATCTCTATGCGGAGCCAGCAGTAATGAAATGGATTAAAGAGAACATCAGTGATTGGAGGAATTGCACCATAGTGTCTCCTGATGCTGGAGGTGCCAAGAGGTAAAGTAAATAACAATTGTCTTGTCATTATCCAGGGTCAAAGGGTGGGCTCCATTGTTTGTTACATTGCTTTTAGGCTAACTGGGATTTTGTGAAATCTCTGCAGAGTCACCTCCATAGCAGACAGGCTGAACGTGGACTTTGCTCTTATCCACAAAGAGAGGAAGAAGGCCAATGAAGTGGACCGCATGGTTCTGGTTGGAGATGTAAAAGACAAGGTTGCCATCCTGGTTGATGACATGGCGGATACTTGTGGCACAATCTGCCATGCAGCAGATAAGTTAGTGTTTCTCTATTATGGCAATTTCGATATTCAAAGCAGAACAAGTTAACATTAACAAAAACACAAGTCTCCTAAAATAAAACACCAATATTGCAATATGCATTTTCCTTATAGGCAAATTCAGTCAATGTTTATATCATATGATATTATGACATTACAGGTAATCTATGTAAGGCTTTAACTAATCTAGCCTACAATGTTGTTACTAGGTCAAAGTTTATGATAGAAGGATGAACCTCTAATTTATCCATTGTCCCATTTGGTTTGTTGTTGTCCCCTGTATTCAGTGCAATGTATTTTTTCTGGGCTGTAAAAAAGGCTCCAGGCTCCCCAGATGCGCCTCCCCTAATGGTGGAGGAGACCCCAGTTGTACGACCAAAAAAACCCCAGTATGCCTCCCAAATTGCCTTTGATAGAGCAGGGTCAAAACAAGAATAAACACTGGCAGTGGTAGTGAAATGTGGAGGAACCTGAGACAAACCAAAGGAATTAAAACTAATGCCGAGTTGGCTGTTTTTCTCTAGACAGGTAAGCGCAATTTATGTTATTTTAAGTTTGTTATCTAAACTGTTGCTATTGGGGAAACTAGTCCAGCCTTACTAACTAGATCTAATTCTTCATTTCCATTACTCAGAACCAGGCTGTGTAGCTGTGCAGGCCTGAGCCTGATAAAGGCAAAGCCCAGTTGGTTCGTAATGTGTTTCCATCATATACAGAGAAATTGCTGAGAAATTATGAATTGAGGACTTAGATTTAGTGTAGTTTTATGTTCTTCTGTATTCTGTTCTGTAATTAGGCCTGTATGTACAGAGAGCAGAGTTATCTAATAGGGATGCATTGATTGAACACCAGAGAATGCAAGGCTAGCAAGTTTTAGCTTGGGTCATCACACTTCTCATGAGCCCAGCTGAACTCACGACTGCATAGAGGTAGAACGTGACAAGATGGATGGATGTTTATACTTAGATTTTTTTTCAATCATAATTGTCTTCATTTAGATTTTGCTCAAAATATCATGACAATATTAAACCGTGAACACTGTGTTATGCATCAAACTGAACTGTGAATGTATAGTTACATCCCTATTACCTAGCACAGCACATAGGGGAGAGATAACATTATCGCCCATCAGCTCTGTTTATGATGATCATCTGGTCTTTTGGCAAAAGCCTTGCTAACGCACATCAATAGTTGTTTAATGTGGTCTGTTTTGATTTGCCATAGCAGATTGATGATAATAATCTATAGTTTACAAGCCCTAGAGTTTAACCCATGCTGATCCCCAGCCATTCCTGTGTTTCACTTTTAGCTGTGTTCCACTTTGCACCAAGTTTCTAGCAACGTTATTACAGAAGTCTTATCACATGGCCATGATTCATTTCCGCAGGTCCTATCATAAATAAACTACTCCAGTTATCACAGTCAGTGCTGAATCGTTTGAGAATTGATTGCATTTGTTTGTCTCGGTGAGGGGGTGGGTATGCAGCGCTGTTTGTTTTGATTTAGAGCTGTCATTCATCTTGCGCCTGCAGGGGGTGCTATTTTACATAACAGAGTTGACAGAGTATACCTTTAAGCTGTATATGGTAGCCAATGTGTACATCATGACTGCTTCTACCTAGGATAAGGCATTTCCTTTAAATTTAACCCACGTTGTTTTTATATATTTAGGCTTGTGTCAGCTGGTGCCACAAAAGTCTATGCCATCCTCACCCATGGGATTTTCTCTGGCCCTGCTATTTCACGCATTAATGATGCCTGTTTTGAAGCTGTGGTTGTGACAAATACTATCCCTCAGGAGGAGAAAATGAGACAATGTTCAAAAATACAGGTTAGTCTTGAGTGCTTATGTTTAGACATATTGATATGAATGGTTCAAAAGTACAAAGGTAAGATGCCTTTGAGGATGTAGACTCATTTAATCATTTAATCCCCCCAGTTTCCCCAAAATCTGTTTTGGGGCCCAATTTGAATGTCCCTGGTTACATTTTTAAAACTTTGCTGTACTTCTTTTGCACTGAACCCTCTAGGTTATTGACATTGCAATAATCCTCGCAGAAGCCATTCGTCGAACACACAATGGAGAATCTGTGTCCTATCTCTTCAACAATGTGCCCTTATAACGTCTGTGGGACCTGACTTCCAGTAACCACCGGTACCAAAGGAGGAATATCTACAGTAGCACCGTCTCAACCTACCCATTTTTTGGATTAATCAATGTGTTTTTTCAAGGGAGATAACACAAGTCAGTTAGTTTTTATCTTCACTTATGAAAACTCCATGCCATTATTATGGTAAACTTTGCTGACTGCCGCTAACAAAGCAAATAGCTGTTGGCTAATTCAGGCAACTCGAGCGGTGCCACAGCTCCAGATCAGCCGCCATGTCAGCTGAGCTCACGTACCACCATCACCAAATAGGTTGGTCTGTTTACGCTGACAAACGCACTTGCTCATTCTCTGCTGTATCTCTCGCCCCACCACCACCCCAGCATCCACCTGTAGGCTCTTTCTTTATGGCTCCCTACAGGGGGTTGCAATTGATCTTTCCATGTTGAATTTGACCTGTTATTCTCAATAAAATGTTTGTATTTCAATATGAGTTGTCTGACTGAATTATGTTACTGTACACCGACTGCGGGTTATTTGACTGGTTAGATTATGGGTAATTGAATAGCTTCTGTCAATCCTCTCTTCACATAAAGTTGACCAATGGGCCAGTTTCCAAAAAGTTGGTGTAGTTCTTTAAGGCATTGTCAATTGTTATCGTGAAATCTCTACAATGCCACATTTGAGATATTTGGCACTTATTTTATGCTCATGAGATATTTTTAAAGTCACTTTATCATCCCATTCAAATTCATCAGCTCCGTCTCAAATAGTGATATAAGATTATCTCCACCACTCACAGTTCCAGTCAAATTGAGGTTCAAGTGTTGAGAAGGTGAATTGGGAGAGGGGAAAGCCTACCTGTGCCTTATTCATTGTGTTGAAATGACATGTTAATCATATTTTTCCCCTGAAACCACTGATTTAAACAACATTTCAAATCATAGATGAGGTAATCGGCTTTAAGAGGAACTGTGAAAAGTGAGGCTACCCAGCTAGGCTTCCTTGGATCTGTTGCATTTAAAATAGCCTATTGATGGGATGGTGTCTTTACATCAACATGGTAGGTTTCATGTCCTCGCCACGTCCCTCGTCTTTCTCCTCCTCCTCTCCCCTGTCATCCTCCTCAGGTAAGCAGTCTAATAGTCCCACCCACACACTCTTGGAGATGTATCATCAGAACCTGGTGAGATTATGAACTATAACAGTATTATACTCCATATAAGACAATCTATTTTATTGTGCTTTGCGTTGAGTTAATTGTTGGTTCAGGGTCCCTTCAATGCTGTCTGTCACATCTCATGAACAAGATCTGATCCTCTCAACCAACCAACACTTCTCAATAGAAGAGACCACTTCCTTGGGTGTGACGTGTGTCTCAGCTAGATGTAGTAGAGCAGGGCATTTGAAAATGTCATCCATCAACATTCAGCTGTAGCCTGAAATATGAGTGAAAGCTATAACCAACAGCATGATATATAGTGTATCCCAACAAGGCAAAGCAACACAAACTGATAATCTCAAAGGAGTAGCCTCAGGATGGAACAACACCTCACATCTCAACAAAATCTCATCATAAAACAGAGAACTTCCTCCTTGATTGGCTGAGAACAGTCCTATAGGGTTACACACACTCAACAAATGCAGGCAAATGACTGAATAAATCCATAGTTCACACACAACATGTGACACCAAACAAAAAACAAAACTAGCTAGTGATAAACAGCCATTACCTTGACTAAGTATTGTCCATATTAGTCTTAATCCTCTGATGCTGAGTGGCTCTGTTTTTTCTTAGAGGCAGCTCGTGGACTAAATCCACATAAGCTCCTGATGCTACTTTAAAGCCATCCAATCTGTTGTGTCTCTATACTTAACCCTGCTCAACAAATCTGGGTCAATAGATTGTGGTGAAGCTGCACAGTTGCTGTGTATTACTAGAACTAGAATTATACTTCTGCTGATTTTAAGTTAAGCTTTTACCCAATTTCTGCCTTTTCCGCTTCAGTAACAGCTAACATCCTCACTATGGTGGAGTTGGTGCTAGAGGTGGATTGAAACGTAGTTGCACGTGAGCCTGAAGAAATATTAAGTTCAGAGAATGGAACTGCAAGACCAAGTGAAGAGTGAGAGGAGCAGGAATATTTGCAACCAGCCACCAGAGTTTGATGCAAGTGGGCGCAATCATCTTTTCACCGGTGAGCCCAAAAGCAACTTTGTTAGACTGGATGGCCATTTAAAGTCATGCTGCAGCATCTGAATGGACACTGAGCCAGCAAGAGTCAACAATCGGGATAGTTGGTCCTTTGCTGTTGATACCAGAAAAAGACTAGATCATTTCAACTTTGGTCCTAATTCACACTTTCCCTGCTGTAACATGGACGGGATTTACAACACTCATTGTCAAAAAGAGCTTTGGGACAAAGAGTCAGAAGAACAGTCTGCTTTGGACTTGGTAGAGCTCCTTGATGTAGAGGACGATGTGCAGGATGAAGAGAGCTGGTAGGTGCCATCAAGACTCTTACTGTATTGGGATCACTGGCAAGTCAAATCATTTCATTCATTCATCTGTCCTTTATTTATATGTGAATCATTTTCCAGGGGTGCCCTGTGTATGAGGCAATGCTAAAAGTGAAGTACTAGAGTAAAAAGATAATATAAAAACTAGATTTTACATCAGTATAGAAATAAAATCACAATCAGCAGTCAGTACACTTCTGCTAATAATAACGATTATACATTAATATACAGTAAATATAAAAGGACAATATAGGAAGAGTGTTCTGATTTCTGTTTCATCGGGTCTTTCAAGATATGAGCAGATTTTCAAAAGCTAAATAAGAAGCAGTCCTGCTGATTCTTCTACATAAGTCATGCACTTCAGAGGTAGGACAGCAGATAAACAAGGGAGCTGCTAGTAGCCAGTGAGGTGGACACTAGGCTATTGGACAGGTCAGGAGAGCTGATGTCTGACCGGATGTACTTGATATTTGATTTGTTTTGATCAGGTAGACTGTGTTAGTATAATGCCCAAATTAGCACATGCACCTTATGGCAGCAAAGGAAATGACTATCTTCACATAGGGAGCGGAACATGTTTTTTTAGTGACTGTAGGAAATGTGCTCTTTTTTTTCCTCTCAGGTTATATGAATCCCCAAAGAAACAGGTGTTTGTGGAGAAAATCAATGAGTCTGCTCTCAAGTGGTGTAGACAAGTCCTGGATAACCCCAGTCCAGAGATGGAGACGGCATGTCGTGTTCTGCTGAATATGCTGGATCAAAGTAAGCACTTGGCATAGACTCAAAGTCCTGGTCTCTGTTTTGTTTTGTTTTTAACTAGGATTGACTGATAATCAAAAATGGTGATTGGTTTTCCTGCTTCTGCTTGTCTGTATTCTCAGGATCAAGGAATTTCCTCAGCAGTCACTCCTATAGACGTCCTGTGGTTTTCCATGAGACTGGCTATGCTTGTGCGTACTCTTCTGGGGACCAAAGATCAGCTAATACACCACACAATACCTCTGACAGTGTAGGTCAGAGGTATTGATGAGAACCTTATAAGCCTCCTTATTCCTTCACTCTGGGTTATACTTAATATTATCTCTTAAAAATGATCTGAAAATAATCTTGCAAAGGATGTCAATGAACATTCATACAAATAATTACTTCTATTTCCTAATGGTGAAGTCATGTCGATGTTTAGTCTTTATGTTCACCTGAGAACTTCATATTACAGGTTATAGTGGCATGTGTCTTATATTTGTTAACCTGCACAGATGACAATGAGCTGAGAGTCTCACAGGACTCCATAACCATGGACTACAGACTGCAGGACCTGACAGATGTCCACATTATGGCCCGCATACAGGAAGCTAGTGAGTACAGACATGTCCTTTTCTTGATTTGTGATGGCTATTGTGTGTAGTGTACGGTGCATATTGGATGCATGTTGGATAGAGATAACTGTGTTTCATATCCTTCAGGTTTACGACAGGACTACGTTTCCACCCCTGCCACTAAATTGAATGTGGATGAGTGCTCTCTAGAAAACACAGTTGGAATATCATCCTCCCCTTGTTGGCCGCCCCATCTCCTGTCCACGTCACGCAGCTCATCTCCATGCCAGTCTGCCACATCCTTAGCGAAGCAGAGTCGCCACAGCCCACAACTGGCCAGATTTCACCATCAGGTCGCCCAGTTTAAGCTGCTTAAGCTTGCTCAGAATAGAGGTACACAGATGCATACACTGCAGTCACTCAAGTAATGAACACACCCCATGACGTTTTGTACATTATCTTGTACAACAAAAGGTTTTCACAGTGGACTACTTGAGGATTTTTTTGTCTGAGATGTACACACAGGCATTATATTTCATCAGAATATGAAAATCGTGAAATCTATGTGAAAGTATTAACAGTTATGCTGATATTCCTAAAAAAACATTTTCTAGCATGTACTTTGCTGACATCTTTTTTGTTATATTACCCACAAATACTTCAAGCACAGTGCAGTCTGTGTTTCTTCCGTAAACATGATTATAAGAACTTAGCACATAAACAGTGTTTGTGAGGTTGAATTACTGTGTGTGGACACTGGAGATGACCCTGATGTCTGCTGTTGCAGCAGCAGCAGCTCCAAGAAGCAGCATGCCAAATGTTACCCCACCTCTACGGACCAGCCTCCGCTCCCTCCAGGCCGTTAGGGACAGCCGAAGTGTAGAGAACAACGACCGCCACCCCGCAGACCACATCAGCCGTCTCACTTATCCTGTAACATTAAGGTCTCCATCAGGTTGGGGTGTTTCTAGTTATTTTCTACAGTCAAAGAAAATAATAACAACAAAATACAACATATGCATACTGCAGAAACACATCCCTTGGCAAATGCACCCACATCTGATTCATTTGATACCATTTTAAATACATTTCAACACAAGCCAGCGATGTGGCAAAGAATTTGGCACTTTTCTGCAGTTAGAAAGTAATTTACACATCTGATTGAACCATTTTCTGAGCATTCCTTCCACTGAGTGGAGAGAGATGGGATGTATTTATAAGATTTATACAAATTTGACAATCTCCTAGGTATATCATCTGCCAGAATGGGGAAGAGTTGCTTGTCTTCGTCACTTTCTGCAACATACACGAGCTCGGACAGCTCGTTAGTGGGATCACAGCGCTCCTTGAGAGAGCCATCAGTCCAGACAACAGCCATTAAAAGACTGCAGAGGTCCCAGTCCCTCAGCCCCGCCAGAACCAGGATTCCTCACCCTGCCAAAGGACACTCAGCAGGAGGATACCTGTCTGCTCGTGGACGTGTGTTTGCCTCGCCTGAGAGGTCTGCTAAATTAGCTTGGGGCAGAAATGTGCCATCTTCCCAAAGGTAAAAAAAACAAAACAATGGGCCTCATTCACAAAGCTTTTCGTAAATTTGTCGTATTTATGTGTGTACGAAAACACCAACGTGGGATTCATGAAACGATGAATCAGACTATGTTTGTAGAAACGTTCGCACGTTTCGTTGATGAGGCCCAATGTCACAAGTAAATTCCTTACACTTAGGGTACTATAACAGGACACAAGAATTATTGTCTTTTTTGTTCTTAAGCCTGCATCATTCTGGAAATAACTTTCATTTATATTGTGATGGTATTTTTAGAGAGGCTTTTACAGTTAAGGGGTGTTTCGTGTGTTTTTCCTCAAGTGATATTCAGATGAGTCTTTGGCCTAAGAGTCAAAGAACAAGATGAAGCTGCAATGTGTGTTTTAGTTGTGTGGTAAAGCAATACAGATAGCAGAACAAACTGTAAAATGATTAGGCTGGCAGTAAAGACTTCTATCACAGTTCTTCACATCCGAGTCATCTTCATTTAAAGCTGAATAGAGGCTAGACTGTATGGCTGGCGAGGTTGTGAGCAACACTTGATGACAGAGGGCTGGATTTGATCATGCCAGTAAATCCTGTGGGGGGAAATTACAGAGCTCTGTCCATGTGAATTAGATAACTCGCTGCGTGAGGAAAGTATGAAGTAATGAAACGGCAGAATAATGTGCTGTCAGTAGATCGGGATGGAGGAAGAGAACGAGAGATGATGAGAGACTGTTTGTGATTGTGATTGACAGGTCTGCTAAGAGGAGAGCTACAGGGCTTACTACTTGCAGCGGTATACAAACTTGCTTGCAGCTTATTGCACGTGCATAAACTCAACTGCTACTGAACATGACTTGAATACGCCGAATGTCTCAAATATTGCCGGGAATGATTTTTTGTTTTTGCTTAGACAGAGATAGTGGCACAATGTGATGAAGTGAAACAGAATTTACCTTCTTGTGTAGATTTAGATGCTGATTTGAATCTGGAACTGGAGTCAAACTCGACTTTCTGCACAGAGTTTTCAGACACCAGTTTGCAAACAGGAAGTGCGCAGTTAAAAAAACTGGTGATTTGTACATTATGGGGAGTGTTAACAGGAAATAGAGGTGTGGTTGTGGTGTGGTTTCTTACTGCCAAAACCTATTTAATGGTGGCTACATTTTGCTGATGTTTGTGTGGCGATGACCAGTCAACCAACTCATGCATTCCAGTTTCACCTGTTTCTCAGAGACGTCTCTGGTCAAAGAACCATCTGAATATCCCATTAAACAACATTTTATCTTTGTGTTTCTGTTGGAGCTGTTCACGGAAATTGAGCCCCCAAATTCTTCTCCTGGTTTGACTATTTGAGGGGAAATGCTTTCTGATGTTTAAATGTGTTAGATACAAGCCGTGTAGATTTTACAAGTTCTCTTGAGGAAGTACATTTCTCTTATTGTGACAAGCAAGCAATAAGGCACCTTGTCAGTAGCTAATGATGATCAGGGGGCTGACAGGTGAAGGATGAAGGTGTTTGAGCTGAAGTTGTCAGGATTACATGTTTATTCTCTCTGATGTGCACATACACCAATCAGCCATAACATTAAAACCATTCAGCGGTAGACAGGGGTCAGCATGGGCACTCTGACCGGTCTGCGGCTACGCAGCCCCATACGCAGCAAGCTGCGATGCACTGTGTTTTCTAACACCTTTCTATCATAGCCAGCATTAACTTTTTCAGCAATTTGTGCTACAGTAGCTCTTCTGTGGGATCGGACCAGACGGGCTAGCCTTCGCTCCCCACACGCATCAATGAGCCTTGGGCGCCCATGACCCTGTCGCCGGTTCACCGGTTGTCCTTCCTTGGACCACTTTTGGTAGGTACTAACCACTGCATACCTGGAACACCCCACAAGACCTGCCGTTTTGGAGATGCTCTGACCCAGTCATCTAGCCATCACAATTTGGCCCTTGTCACCAGTCGCTCAGATCCTTGCCCATGTTT
>OOFE01051215.1:10207-30273 GCA_900323365.1 Monocentris japonica | reverse complement strand
GGATCTGGATCAGATGGTAATATCAGACAGAAATTGCTGGCTCAGATAGTGAAAGGACATATTGCAGGAATGTCAACAACAATGTGGAGAGAGAGAAAGAGAGAGACAGAGAGAGACAGAGAGGCATTGGAAACTGTAGAGAGGAGAAGCAAATAGAGAGAATGGAGGAAGATGATGTAGAGAGAGGGCTGTTTTCGTGACTCGCAATCAGATTTGAGGCAAAGAAAAGTCTTTTCCTCACCTTTGGGTAGAGACGATAAGAGATCACGTTGCACTCTGTGGTCTCACATCCAGACAACGCCGTTTTAAAACATGTCCACAACACATAGACAACTTCCGTAATGCAATGACAACAATACAAAGCGCCAACGCTTCCTTGAGAGAATGCAGTAGTCATACAGTAGTTGTACCTCCCCTGATCGCACTGACAGAGGATCAAGTAAAAGAAGCTGCCAGCTTGGCATGCACGGTGACAATGATATATTTGGCAGCCCCGAGGCATGGATATTCAATGAAAAGTGGAAGAACAAGTTTTGGTGTTGTCCCGGATAAAAACCACATGGCATATGAATGGCAGGTGTATGGAAAACACCTGTTTAACTGTATGATACATCGCTATCGAACATTGCAGCATTTTTTTTTTCAGTCAGTTAGCTAGCTAGCTGGTAAGCTGACATCAGTGTTGCTCATCAACACCTTCAGACGTACGGAACATGCTGTTAGTTTTGTGATTGGTTATGGGATAAATGAATCCCTGAGGACTCGGTGCTCAGCGATGTCTGTGGTTTTGCCTGTGGCATGAATCTGTCACACTGGAAGTACTTTCACACCAAATAATGAAGTGTAAAAACAAACGAAATGGCCATTCAGGTGGAACATCAGGCTAATTTAGACCACCATGTGACGCTAAAACTCATTGAAAGCCATTCTAATGAAATTATTTCAAGTGGGTTAGCAGCTCCTTAGAGGAGAATCCCACCCTCTTACACTGTTATATCATATTATATATATCATATATTATATCATCAGTCTGATGTTCAAAGCACTCCAGGAGTTATTTGGGGATTTCACTTTTTATTGTACTCACTTTCCCCTCAACCTGCCTTGTCTTCTTCTCAGTTAGTGATTTCCTACATTTTCCAGAATCCCTTTTGACAACCCCCCCTGAGAACGGGCGTGAACTTGTTGCTGCTGCATTCAGGTCATGCCATACATATAATTGAATATCGGCCCCGTATATCAGTCTCACCCAACCCCACTGCTGCCCACACATAATTAGTGTAGTGTTATGTGGCCGTGGCTGTCGGATAATGAAGAGAGCTCGTTACACAGTTGGAAGAGACAGTTGGGAGGTGCTAGGGCTTTCATTAGGCTTTGGTTAAAGGGATTGTTAGCCATACTGGCAGCTGTTAATTGTTACTTAGGAGGCTTAGTCTGTGTGTGCAGACTATTCAGGTTGAACTCATTGTCACAGGTCAAACAAGGCCACGGACTACACTTCAGACAGCAGTAGGTCAAGGGTAAAAATAGCCACTACTGAGGCACTAATGCTCCACCTCCAAGAGATTTGTTCCACGTACGTGCACACGTACATAAAATCAAATATCCATATCTCCTTACTGGCATACGAATGAAGTTGCGTAATTGCACATCGTATGGGACTGTGTGTTTTCAAATCTAATAATTAGTTACTATAAATATGAATCATTATTTGCTATTGTGTAGTATATGTTTTCAAACCAAATAATGTATCACCTCAACATGGATTGAATGTACAGTATTAATTATTGTTTGTTCGGTGACATTTTGCACTGCTTTCACAATACCGTTTCTGATGAGCGGTCAAGCCAATAATGTCACTGAATTTTGTAATATAATATACCTGTTCAGTTCCACCTCACAACATTTGAGACATTTGAAGTATGATTAGAAGCAGGATAGACTTGCACACAGGCTGCACCTATCCATATTCAATTTCTTACTGGTTAGTATTAACAGAGGGTGACGAAGAAGATGCTAGCTAAAGCCAATAGGAGCCGCTCTCTCATCATATCTCTGCCTCCTTCTTAGCACATTTTCATCCCTCGGGCATATCACCTGTATTAAGCGCACACACGCACACATGCACGCACACATGCACACACACACACACACACACACATCAAGCAGGCACACACTGCATCTGCAGCAGTGGCCAAACACCTTTGCTATTTAGGCAACATAATGAGCGGTTGTCACTCTCTCATACACACACACAGAGATACCAAAACAACCACACACACACACACACAGCGATACCTAAACAACCACACACACACACACACACAGAGTGATACCTAAACAACCACACACACACACGCACATACCTAAAAACACACACATATACAATCCACACTATGCTCACAACTGCAATTGTCAAAAACCTCTGTGCTATTTAGGCTGGCCTGAAGACCTACTCTACTGGTCTAGTCTAGTTTGTTCTAGTCTAGTCTGATCTAGACCACTTTTGTCTGTTCTAGTCCAGTCTAGTCTAGTCTGTTTTAGGTAAGTATAGTCCATTCAATTCTAGTCTAGTCTGTTCTAGTCTAGTCCATTCCACACTAGTGTAGTCTGGTCTAGTCTATTGTAATATGTTTTAGTGTGGTCTGTTCTAGTCTAATCTGCTGTATCCCAGTCTGTTCTGGTCTGCTGGCGAAGTCCAGTCTAGTCTATTCTGTTCTGGTCTAGTTTGTTCCAGTCCTCTCTAGTCTAGTCTCGTTAGGACCTTAATAAAGTCCAAGAATAAATATGAAGAATTTCTTATAGCCCCACAACTAGTCTGGTCAGATCTAGTCTAGTCTAATCTGTTCTAATCTAGTCTAGTCTGGTCTGGACTAGTCTAGTCTCTTCTAGTTAAGTCTGTCATGTTCTCAACAGTGTATTGACTACAGTTCTCCACTGTCCTCTGCCTCCATATTGTTATTGCCACAGTAAAGCACAACGGTTTCTGGTGTTCAAAGCCCCCCGGGGAATGTAAATGCACACGCACACACACACACACACAGGGGGGCAAAGACATACGCCGATCAGCCACAACATTAAAACCACTGACAGGTGAAGTGAATAACATTGATTATCTTGTTACAATGGCACCTGTCAAGGGGTGGGATATATTGGGAAGCAAGTGAACAGTCAGTTCTTGAAGTTGATGTTTTGGAAGCAGGAAAAATGGGCAAGCGTAAGGATCTGAGCGACTTTGACAAGAGCCAAATCTCCAAAACAGCAGGTCTTGTGGAGTGTTCCCGGTATGCAGTGGTTAGTACCTACCAAAAGTGGTCCAAGGAAGGACAACCGGTGAACTGGCGACAGGGTCATGGGCACCCAAGGCTCATTGATGCGCGTGGGGAGCGAAGGCTAGCCCGTCTGGTCCGATCCCACAGAAGAGCTACTGTAGCACAAATTGCTGAAAAAGTTAATGCTGGCTATGATAGAAAGGTGTCAGAACACACAGTGCATCGCAGCTTGCTGCGTATGGGGCTGCGTAGCCGCAGACTGGTCAGAGTGCCCATGCTGACCCCTGTCCACCACCGAAAGCGCCTACAATGGGCACGTGAGCATCAGAACTGGACCATGGAGCAATGGAAGAAGGTGGCCTGGTCTGATGAATCACGTTTTCTTTTACATCATGTGGACAGCCGGGTGTGTGTGCGTTGTTTACTTGGGGAAGAGATGGCACCAGGATGCACTATGGGAAGAAGGCAAGCTGGCAGAGGCAGTGTGATGCTCTGGGCAATGTTCTGCTGGGAAACCTTGGGTCCTGGGGTCTGTGAAGGCATGCTTTCCATACTTTGTGTTCTACTCATTCCCTACCCTCACGGGGTTACATATGTAACCTACTATTATGTTTATCCTCTTCCACAGCATGCCTCAGTAACTCATAGTCATAGACAGTTGTTGTCCAGTTATACTGGATCGTAGAAGTTCGACGCGCACCTGGAATACTTAAGTTGAATGAGTGACACAGGTTAAGTAGACTTTGCTAAATGCACTGATTTGGGCCTTATTGAGTTAGAAATCATGGGCCCAACCCCTGTATGTGGTTCACTCACATATGCACACAATATCTGACAGTGGTGGGGCTATGCATTCAACTGATCCAGCTATACACATAGTACAGCCTGAAAAATCTTACTTTGTCTTGTCTTCCAGTCATCTCTTTAGTTTCTTTTGTGCATGCTATCACTGATGTACTAGCTATGCAGACTGTCCTCAATCTGACCTCACATTTGTACGTTGCCAATGTGTGATGCCACCACCAACAGCGCCATTTGGACTCCTCTGTGTGTGCGTGTGTGCGTGCACCATGTTCCTGTTTGATCTGTCCTTCACCTCTATTGTATTAGTAATAGACTAGCAGTGCTATTAGTTTGTATCCCTGCAACAGTAGATTACTTGCAGGTGCGTGTGTGTTCTTTTCACAATGTGAAGTTAATTTCTCTTTTGTGTTTGATGTGGTAGCTTTTGCAGTAGACAAGTTTTATAAGCTATTACCCTTTCTGGTTTACAGTGGCTGGTAAGCAAGTGCCGTTGTGTGTGTCCAGTCCAGTTTTACCAAGCTCCCTCCTGTCTAGCGAGCTAGTATGCAATTTTTGTTTTGTTATCTTGGTTTGCTCTGTGGTGCATCCAGACACTTCATTGTTTTGGCACTCCCCCAGGCGCACGTGCACCCAGGGCACTTGTGGACCAGAAGTCTTCAGTTATCAAGCACAGTCCAACGGTAAAGAGAGAATCGCCCTCTCCTCAGGGTCGCGTCAACAACACGAGGTAATGGATTCCTTCATATGTGCAACTTCTATCATGCTATCTCTCATGCAGTTTAGAACAACTTGTCGTGACATTTATTTAAATTCACTACACTATGTTGGGTTGAAAAGATACACACATAGACAGTCAGAATATAGTTGGCATCAGATTGGTGTCAGATTCCTTGGCGGTATCTGCTTAATATGGCTGAAACAGATGTTTTGTGACACAGTGAGAATCAGCAGTTCTTGAAAGAAGTAGTGCAGAGTGTTCTGGAGGGCCAGGGAGTTGGCTGGCTCAATATGAAAAAGGTGCGGCGCCTGCTGGAGAATGAGCAGCTGCGTGTCTTTGTGCTGAGCAAGCTAAACAGAGCCGTCCAGTCGGAGGAAGATGCCAGACAGGAGATCATACGCGATGTGGTGAGATGCTCTTTTTTTTCCCCACATTGAAACTTGTGTGCCAAGAAAGACACAGTATAATTGCTTAAAAACAGAACCTAATGACTAAAGCACTATCGTGTAGTTGCTAAATCTCTTAACTCATATCTTTGTGTTCAGAACTTAAGAATTGATTCTTCTGAGAAGAAAGTTTTTCCTTGTATTTGTACAAATATGTTGGTATTTTCATTTCCATTCCTGAAAATATAGTGTTCTTTGCTTTTTTCATCCCTTGAAACCATTAGAAGCCTTGTTTATGTGTTTTGTTGATAGGAGGTGAGCAGAAAGGTGTATAAGGGCATGTTGGACATCTTGAAGTGCACGGTTTCCAGCCTGGAGCACTCTTACACTAATGCAGGTCTTGGCGGCATGGCCAGCGTCTTCAGCTTACTGGAAATAGCACGCACCCATTACCAAACCAAAGGTAACATTTAGAATATCCCATTTATTTAGTGAAGGTGTGCTAATGAAATGTTACATTGTATGATCTATATGAAACGGCTAATTTTCAGATTGTCAACTTATTTTGTAAGCCTTGAAACTATTTGTGCTGCAATATATAACATAGCCCCAGTGGACCTGCAGTACTAACACCTTTTCCATATCTTTGCATTTGGTTCATATTAAGCTTTAAGCTTGACACTACATTTGCTTGCATGCTAGAGGTTGACGATCAAAAAAACAAAATATTTTTTTTGTTCATCTTAATGTGCTGTAATTGTAAAACAAACTCTTAAGAATTCATCACTGTTTTCCCTCTTTTCTCCACCACCTGCTCTTTCATTTGAAACCTTCTTCTACTTCCCTTTTTTTCCTTTTTCTTAAATTTTGATGAACTTTTTCTTTGGCCCCCTACTGTTGGTGCCTTGGTAGACCCAGAAAAACGCAAGCGAAGCCCCACAGACAGTGCTGGCAGCCCAGGGAGTAAAGAGAGTCCTTCTAGTCGTATGGAGAGTGCCAGACCTCAAGGCCTTCTGCATGTACCCCACCTGCAGTTGCCACACCACACATCGGGCAAAGGAGCCCGCCATTTTGATACCAGGAGTCTGAACGAGGAGAACTTTATTGCCTCGATTGGTGTGTACACCACTCCAACCCCGGTTGCATGTGCGCTGTGAGACCCCTCACCCTGCCCCAACAAGCTCATCAACCTCAATACCCACCCATAGCTCCTATCATCTATGAGAAAGCTCCTTCCTTTTCCTAGAAAGACTCTTCCAGGTGTCCTAATATTCCACACACTTTGACTGAAGTGCTGGTGATATTCACTCAGTAGTTTTTCTGCAAACATTTTAAACTTTCAACAATTTAAAATAATTATCTAAATTCAGAATTTGGCTTTGGACAAATGTTGCCCTCTGTAGGTTTGAAGTAGGTTAGAGAAGTGTAGCAGTGTCTGGAATATTGCCCTGACCTCCAGCCTGGGTTGTGTGTGTTTGTGTCTCCCTTTCCTTAACTATCCATGCCCCAGTTTGCCTCTTCTTTTTCTAGAGTTCCGTTGTTTGCCTCTTAGTTCCTTGAATGCATGTCTTTGTTTTTTTGTTGTCTTCCAATACTTAAATCTGCAGTACTAGGGAGACCAGAGGTATGTGCATCGATGAGAATCGTTGCTCGTCTGTGCCTTTACTGCAGGTTTCTGCAAGACGTGCTGTAGAAAGGGCAGCTCCCTTCGCTCTCAGCATGGAGGGTGGAAGCATCATTCCCCAGTAAACAGTCCCAGTACATAGAAAAATTGAACTGCTACAGGTGCCTGGTTTCTATTGGCTGCCAAAGATCCCATTGACTTGGAAATCCCTCAGCTACTCTTTATTTTTCAAGAATTAGTCTGGGTCTGTATACAGGGGACAGGTTCAGCCAACCACCCTCATGATACCCTTTCCTACCCTCACCCCTCTCTCCCGTTTAGAAGATGCACCTTCAATTCTACAGAATGTTTTGAGACTTGCACCCTGGCTTCTGCAACTGCTCCATTCCACCTGCTGGCTACGCGGCCTTTCACCCCCCCATCCCATGCTGTTTTCAGAAGATGCCCTCTCTCACACCTTGGTTCTGGAGAGGCAGACCAATGCAATCAGTGAAAACTACCCTGTGGTCAGAGCCAACCTCATTCTGACATCATGGTGTGGCTCTCCAGGCCTATGGACCCACAGCTTTGGATGTGTTGTCATGTTAACGTAGTAGCTGTTACTGGCAAGGGATCCAACTTGACAAGCAAAGACTAGACCGGTTTTTCATCTTGCCCAGATTGAAACGCGGCTACATGCAAACATTACAAAACATCTTCACTTAGCAATGACTTTCGATGCGTATTTTGTTTTCGTTATGATTTTTTTTTAATGCTCATCCACCATACATGCCTACTCAACCAGCTCTCTGACTCTCTCTCTGTCTTTCTCTCCTTGCTTGCAATGCATCTTGGGTAGAATTGTGGAGCAAGCACCAGGATAAGCAAAAAGCTATGGAAAAACCACAGAGTAAGAGACTTTTCACACACCAAAAAAAGATTGGGGTATTGCTTAAATGCCAGCTGTTGACGTTTCCACCCCCTTCTTTCCCCCCTTTCAAACCCACCAGTGTTTTTATATATAAGGACATCTAGTAAAAAGCATGTCACAATGGATACAATATTTAAGGAAATGCAGGTAGAGAAATCTTGATGTGAGATTCATAAGATTATGATTGTGTTAAATTGGATGGGTTATGTGCTGATACTAGTGAAATTCTTTATCAAGGTCATTTTCAGTTGAAAAAAAGTTAATTGGTTCAAAATGGGAATTACTTAGATTCGGAGTGGAGACTTTCTCATGTGTTTTCTGAATTGTTTTGTACTTGCTGACCATGACAGATTTATGACAAGCAGTAGTGAGGTGGCATTGCAATTCTCTCGTGGCATTTGATTTACTGTATGACAACAAGGATCCAGGCATTTCCCCTGAAATAGGGCTGTGAGAAGCTGTCTGAGCCTTGATCTAGTTCCATATCTAAACCCAAACAACTCTTGTCTTGTTTTATCCAGACTCGAGATGGCAACCAATCTTGGCTTATTTTCTTCATTGCAAATGGCAGTTGTTCCAGCAGAAAATTGTAGGGCATTACTATATGCCAGTTTTACCAAAAATACACAATGACTTCAACTTGGTTAAAATAATAGCTAATAATGGTCTGATCCTTCCCACATGTTGTGGCTGCAATATCTTTATGTGGTAGCATCTGGAATACCAGTGGTTCCCAAAGTGGGCTCCAGAAGCTAGCACATTTGTGGGACTGTATTGTACAAGAATGATTCTGATTGTATGTATTATCCTCTTCTCTTTTGTATCTCCACCTACAGGATAGGCAGTTATGTAATTCTGTGCAAATGTAACAACAAACTCTGATGTGGATATCTGGGACAAAATCTTATCAAAATGGGGTCTGTTGCCTTATCCATATCTGTTGGGGGTCCTTTACATTAAAAGGTTTGGGAACCCCTGTGCCATAGTTGTTGTTTAAAGCAACAAGTACGTTTTTTTTTTGGTTTTTTTTCAGCGTTTTTCCCTTTGAGACTAGACATCAAGATGAACAACACAGAATAACTGGCCTGTCCTGCTCTTTAACTGTATTTTTCCAGTTTCAAGTGACGTGCTGTAAATGGTGTATTTACAGCCAATACTCCAGGGTTGCTGGCATACTTAAGGATCCATTAGAATTGTATTAAGTGCTGCAAAAATTAAGAAAGGGCTTCAGCAACCACCAGCCACAATCTACACCATTACAGGTGATAAGTGTCAGACAAAAATGACAAAAAAAAGCACAGATCACACTTGAAACAGAAAAGGTCTCCTTATCTTTACTGTCCCTCAGTATGTCTGCATGCCTAACTGCCTGTGTCTGTTTGTCTTTTTTGTGTAACTTGGGCCACATTTGCAACATTGAGGCAGATTTACTGTTGCACTCTTGCAGTTTTGTATTCATCTGTAATTTTCCCCCCCAATTTTTATCGTGCACTCTGCTTTCCCCTTTGTCACTTCTCCATGTGGTCGCTTAAAGTTACTATATGTGTTAGTTGCTTTAGTTCTGTCTCAGTAAAGTATATATACAGAGAGCTGTATAGACATTAAATAGAAAAGGTTTTGTTACCTCTTTAGATTGTTCATCCTGAAATATTTAGCTGGAAGCATTTTAAGGCTATTAAGTCTATGAAATTTAAGTGATTTCACAAAGCGACAGATTAAATTGTTTAGTTTTACACGTTTTGCTTCATCAGAAGAATAATGCAGTGTTTAGAGAGGCTCGGGCACTTAAGATGGACAGCATCAATGTTGCTGCACTGTGCTGGCCTCGAGTCATGCGACTTACAGTAAGGTAAGAGGGCAGTGTTGAGGTGTTCATGACAACATGCTGATAATTGCATCTGTCCCACAGGGTCAGAAGGGGCAAAGCAGCAACGCCCAGAGTTGACTGACACAGAGGAGAAGAAATCACAGATCAGTGCCGACAGTGGCCTCAGTGTCACCTCAGGATCTCAGGTGTGTTGCTACATGGTGTGTGTTGCTAAGTAGAATCCTGCTAGAGGGCAAAGATTAAGGCTACCAGAATCCCAGTAGCTCCAACCACAGCTTCATTGGAGTATGTTGTTGAGTTATTGATTTTGTAGCAAATAAATAAACAACCAAAACTGTCTTTTTTTTTTTTGCTGTCTTTATGAGTTTGGTACCAAACTCTTTTCTCTTCTTTTGTTCTCTCTTTGGCTTTGCAGAAGAGTGACACAGAGTCTGTAACAAGCTTTGAGCCACCAATCCTGACGAGGAGCACCAGCCAGGACTCTGAGGCTAGCACAGTGGTAGGGCATGGCCAACGCAGAGATTGTGCACGTCATTCTTATCCACTCCAACTCCTTAGTCCTTCACAACAGAGTGTCTAAGCTTGCAGTGTGGTGTTTTTGGCCTAGAGCATTTTAATTCCATACTTCTGTTCCTCCAATATCTCTAGATTGCAGGTTTTGCTTTTTGCTAGCAGTGTGTTGTTGATCTACACAAATCATTGATAGCGCCTTTGGTTTGAGGGCCACAATGGGAATTAATTTGTTAGGTTATTGCATATATGAGCATAAGCATATAGACCTGTTATGCTTTCAAACATACACTTGAAAAAAGTAGGGCAATTAAGTAACTAAGTAGTTTTGTGCATAGAATGAGTGACCAATTTTATCATGAATGCCAAAAGGTGCATTTGACCCAACTACTAACTATAACACATCTCTTGTGATATATGGTTCTTGTTTTTAGATAAGTAATAGCTCTGGAGAGACACTTGGAGCTGACAGTGACCTGAGTAGCACAGCAGGAGACGGCCTTGGTGGGAGGCCTGCCCCTCATCTCAACCAATCGAGGGGGACTCTTTCCGACAGCGAGATTGAGACCAATCCAGCCACCAGCTCTGTGTTTGTAAGTTTACCACTCACTGGAAGTGAAATAGATAGACTATTCTATACTTAGTTTAGATAATACTTCATTGTCAGGTTGAGCTGATTCAAAGTGATACTTGAATTAGGTAAAATATTTTCATTTAACACTCTTACCTCCATATGAGCTGATGAAGAACCAGGCACCAACAAAACCTTCCCAGGATGGCGTAGTGATTAGGGAGACCTTCAACTGAAATGCCGGGTTCAAGCCCTTGTGTCTGCAAGTGAACTGAATCCCTACCAACTCTAGGGGTACTGGTCCTGACCTTTGACCTCCCTGTCAAGGGGGAAGGGAGAATTTCCCATCAGGGATAAATGCATGATTAAAAAATCCCCAGACTCAGTTCACTTGTATGTAAATCATACTTACATACAAACAATCTACAACAAAGCAAATTAGTAACGTGTCCTCAGGCTAATATTAATCCCATTTTGGCCTGTTTGCAATTAATGATAAAAGAAAAAAACATTGTTCCTACATGGATTATTCCTTTTTGCATTACTTGTGTGTAGGCCCAGCGGGCTTTCATTCGTTACAAGTAAAACTGCAGCAAATTGCAATCTCTGTCAGTACAACAACAGTATTTTGGATAGGTTCTCTGCTGCTGATGTGCAATAATGATCAGTTTGAAAACAGCTTATCCTCTTTCCTCAGGGAAAGACCCACAAGCTGAAACCGGGTGCAAAAGAACCTGTACCGGCTATAGTGAAGGGGCCGCCTGCCCAGCCCATGGAGGACATCAGTATGAGGATCTACCTTTGTGAAGGCCTGCTAGGTATGTTCCAGTTTCCCTATAAACAGGGAACATTTATATTTGTATTGCAGGATTCATATTTTTTCATATCCTACTTTTAGGAAAATTATGGTATGTTGTGATCGCCACCACTGATTTTATGTGCTGTATGTTTATGTGCTTGTGTGTTGTATACAAATAAACTAAACTTGAACCGACACCACTGAAGTTACATTTACTATATTTATATATATAGAAATAGGAAATGGATAAAGTTCATGTTACATTTCACTTCATGATGGTGGTAACAAAAACATGCAGCCACACCACCACAATCACAAATCAAGTAAATAGATTATTGCTCACATGGGTGTAAACAGTCATTTTTCGAAGAATGTAATTCTAAGCATAGTACCGAGCAATAGGCTATGAAGTGCTGAGTAAATCAGCTTGTGTCGTCTTTGTTTGTCCTTGCTCTCGTTCCCATGGTTTCGTCTTGCTTGCTCTGCTCTTGTTTTTGCCATTAACCTACTCACCTCTTCACCTAACCCCCTCCGCTCTCGGTACTCCTCTTCTCCCCTGCTGCTGCTCATGGGAATTTCCTCCAGGGCGCGATAAGAGCTCCGTTTGGGATCAACTAGAGGATGCTGCCATGGAAACCTTTTCTCTAAGTAGGGCTGATCTTTCGCCTTTCCCCTTTTTCTTATTTTCTCTGTGTATGGGGTGCATCTGTTGTCCACCTTGCCTAGCTCTTCTGTCTGTGGTTCTGTCTTTGGCCTTTGACGTGATGTGCTTTTTGCTGTCTTTTGATTATTACACCCTTAAGTCCATGCCCAATTCAGTACCAGTGTTTGTTACCATGAGATAGCGGTGGGTGATATGACAATCATTACATTGTCACTGGTTTTTGTCACAATTTGCTTTAACAAGGAGATCATGGACATCATGCTAGATTCTTCATAACTTTTGTCATAGCCGTTAACATTCACTGCTTTCACACTTTATCACCCAAGTCCCTGCGTAACTTTCCTACTAACCTGAAAACTTAACATTGTGTGGTTCGACATCTTGTTTTGAGCACGTGCTGCCTTCAAGTGCTGTCAGAAATATCACGCTTATGAGTTAAGCGCACATGAATGACCCAACAAAGAGGTAAATAAGAATGGGAATTCAGGGATATTATACCCAAAATGTGACATTTAGGGGGCAGAGACAATGGAAGCCATGTCAGCAGCTGATATTAAAAGTGATTTGTTTATCACTATAAACTAGAATTCATTACAACCCAAAAACCTACTTTGACTGATTCTGATGGTCAAAATTTCGTTCATGTTGGCATATATTTTCTTCAAAGGTTGCACATGGAGTACTGTACTGCAAACATTTGGGTTGTTTTCAGTAACTTGCAAACTGTAGAAAAGCAAAATTAAAAAATATTGTGATGCATATTGTGAAGGATATTTTGTCCATATCACCCACCCCTACCATGAGATGATATTTTATGTATTTAAAATAGCCTAACAAGTATTAGTCGTGTGTGTGTGTGTGTGTGTGTGTTTGTGTTTATATGTATTTTTTTCAAGTTTATTTGCTTGTGATTGCGTATTGTAATTTACAGTATGTGTTTGAATGACTTAGCGGTGACATTGGTGTAAGTGTTGATGTGATCTTTGCACATGTTGGGACATAAGCTTGACGTGTGATATGTTCAGGTAAGGAGCGCTCCACACTGTGGGACCAGCTCCAGTTCTGGGAGGACGCCTTCTTAGATGCTGTCATGCTGGAGCGGGAGGGCATGGGGATGGACCAAGGACCTCAGGAGATGATTGAAAGGTTAAACATGTAGTTTTATGTGTTAGCCTTTCTAACTAACAGACTAGCCTGTCTTTCTTTCAAGCCCTACATCTAGGACTACTAAAACTGGTTTTATGTGCTTCAATACAGATACTTGTCACTAGGAGACCATGACCGCAAACGTCTGGAGGATGATGAGGACAGGCTTCTGGCTACCCTGTTGCACAATATGGTTGCCTACATGCTTATGATGAAAGTACGCCTCTTTGTCACGCTGCTCTTCGTACAGTCAGATCATGGACCTATGTGCTTGTTAATTGATTCTCTCTCCCAGATTTGCCTCGGCTCATCAAGGATTCTTTCCCTGTGAATGTTTCTCTTTGTTCAGGTGAACAAAAATGACATCCGGAAGAAAGTGAGGCGCTTGATGGGGAAGTCCCACATTGGCCTCACACACAGCCAAGAGATCAACGAGCTGTTGGACAAACTGGCCCAAATGGTACATATCACGTCCCCGAAGCAGCTCATGTTTTTAATTGGCTAGCTGACCTCAAGGAAGTGAAGGAGTTATGCATCCCTTTTTAATTGTTTCCACTGCGCCATCTTTTTAGATTGGCCGTGAGCTGTCCATCAGGCCCAGTGGAAGCCGTCACATCAAGAAGCAAACATTTGTTGTGCATGCTGGCACTGATACCACAGGCGACATCTTTTTCATGGAGGTATACAAATGCTGTAATGTGTGTGTGATTACGTCTCTTATTATGGACCTAGTCTACCTCCTGTACCATGTTGTACCTGGAACCTTCTGTAGTATTTCCCTAGAGCATGTTGTGGCTTGTTTTGAGGAATATTCCTAAGACCCCACCCATTTCTCCTCAGGTCTGTGATGACTGCATAGTCCTGCGCAGCAACATTGGCACAGTGTATGAGCGCTGGTGGTACGAGAAGCTTATCAACATGACTTACTGCCCCAAGACCAAGGTGCTGTGTCTCTGGAGACGCAATGGCCAGGAGACGCAGCTGAACAAGTTCTATACCAAAAAGGTCAGAATCAGTATCCTCGGGCATCCCATAACGGTATTCTCTTTAGTAGAACATCAGTTAGTAATACAATTACTTTCCTTTTTGTTTTCTAGTGTCGTGAACTCTACTACTGTGTAAAAGATAGTATGGAAAGAGCTGCTGCTAGACAGCAGAGCATTAAACCAGGTATGGAAGAAGTGCTTGTGTTTGTTGACTGTGTCTTTTGTATCAACGTCTAAGATACCCAGCAACCATCCCTTTTGATTGTCAGTCTTTTTTCAGAGATAACTAGCAGAACCTTAATGATTATAGCTTCTGATAGGACTTGTGATTGTTGAATGGCTGTAATCTTGATTGTTTTTAGTTTTTTAAAATTCGATTTAAGCTTTGATCTTGTTTCAAAATCATTCAAAACAACGTCTGGGTTTTTATTTTTAAACAATGAAGCGACATAAAATGTAAATTCTCAGTTCGACAATATTGGCTGCCCTCTTTGGCATATGCCAAGTGTGTAATCTAATTTATTTAATTTTTACAATATCTGTATGTACTTTGATGGTTGAGATGCATCGCAAAGAGGCTTGTTGGGGCCTTGGTGTCCTCACTAGCCACTAACCCATGTGTCCGGCCCTCAGGTCCAGAGCTGGGCGGAGAGTTCCCTGTACAGGATATGAAAACTGGCGAGGGTGGACTACTGCAGGTCACACTGGAAGGAATCAACCTCAAATTCATGCACAGCCAGGTAGGAGGCCAGAACCACAGCGAAGACCGGTGGTCATCTCACACAGGGGCATGAATATCATCCCTCTAACTCATGATGGCTCTCTGGCCAGGAGTTCATCCCCTTCTCAACCTCCTTCCACCCATCTCCCGCTTGTCTCCCCCATTGTCCCCGTATCATTTCCTTTCATCTTGTAGCTCTCTTCCTCTAATGTCCATATGAAATAACAATATTATAGTAAAAATGTTTGTTATTACTGGACTGATGACAAAATGTTTATGATTGGCATATGTCTCCTACCTGTAGTTTTCCCCTAAATTGTCTTTTTTTTTTTTTTTTTGGTCAGGAAACTTAGAGGAAGAATTCCTGTTTGTGCTTTTGCTTTTTTTGATTTGCTTTGATCAGTTTCATTTTGTGTCTCTGTTTGTCTGTGTGTGTGAGTCTGTGTGTGTGTGTGTGTGTGTGTGTGTGTGTGTTTCAGATAATATGAACACATCCACACAAATTTCTGTTGATATTCATTGGCGCCCAAACCTTACGTTCATGTATGTTTGAGGAAATGTGTTGTGTGTGTGTGTGTGTGTGTGTGTGAGAGTGTGTTATGCATCAGTGGTAAGACAAATGACCTTGAGCAAAGACTTTTCATTAATAATTGGCTATTTTATAGCAACTTTCATTTTTAAGTTTGGACCCTTGAACATAATCATGTGTTTTATTGAACATTCTTCACAATTAGTGACATTTGGGGCAGTTTGAAGTCTTGGTCCTGTTCTGGTCTACATATTTACTAAGGTCCGTTAGGACACGAGGCTGTGATTGAACAATATAGTGTAAAAAGTGACTATGCTGAAAGGTCTCATGACCTGTCCAATATGTAGTAAGTGTTAATAGACACTCACTACATATTGGACATCTAAAAAAGCTACTACCAAACAGCAACATCCATGTATACAGTTCTGTCAGAACAGATTCAAAAACTACATTCTTCATCCTACGTCTTTAAACTGGTTTCTCAGTTACAAAAGTGATTTAAGTTCAATGTTGCTACATCCAATTACTGTTATGACTATTGCCTGATTTTTCTCGCTGCTTCTGCTTTTGCTGCCTTCGGCCACCTTTGGCTCAAGTTGAATTTTTATGTTTTGATATTGCAAGGGGTAGAGTGCCTCAGTTATTAAAGTTACTTGGTTGCCATGCAAGCTGAATTCAGTTAACCCAGCTGTAGGACTCTCGGAGAGGCTCATTCCTGCAAACAATTAACATCAGCGACTGCACTTCAGTTCTTAGATTGTATGAAAGTACAGGTATTAGCAGATTGGTTCATACAACCTTTCTCGCCCTCCTGGATAGTTTCATGTTCTTCAAATCATTGTGTAATAACAGTTTCAACAACCTCTGAGCAGGACCTTTATCTAGCACTGGATGCACTCAATATAAATATGTTTTAAAAATAGAAACTGTACCGTGAAAATGTGCGAGCACTGGGTCAGTCCTGGGCGATATTGCAGTGAGATGGTGTCGGAGGTGACATCCGACTTGGTAGTTGAAATGACTGTACGTCAGTGGCTGCCCTCATCTATCTGTTCTACTGTTCGAGCAAGTGGTGTTGGTGCCAGCCCTTGTTGCTGGAGGAGGAGGCATGGAGGGCACTGGGGGGCTGAGATGTATAAAGTCCAGCAGAACAAAGGTGAATCCAGCTCTCCAAACCCTAGTCAAACCTCTAGTCCTCTTTTTCTAGTTTGTAGTTTGGGGCTGATTCTCTTGTTACGGGTTTTCATTGGCACTGGTAACTATTGATAGATACTCATCTGAATAAGCTCCTGTGGTTAGTGCCCTCTCGGAGTGTCGCTGAGTGTTTGTGCTCTTCTGTCCGATAATAATCCAAACCATTTCTCTCCCATGCTCTCTCCCCCTGCAAGGAGCGGAAGGTACACAACCTCTGCTGTGTTTGCTTATTAGCGGTTACATTTTATTGGGTTCTTTTGTTTTTCCTCTTTTTCTTTTCACTTTTAGCTGTAAGGCAAATCTTATTTTGTGTCTTTGTCTATGTTTTTATATGGAACTTCCATGTATGCATCATATGGGCCGTATTACATATCATCTAGTATAAAAAGAAACATGCGGTATTCAACTACCGTTTGCTGTTGACATCCAATTATAGATATCTTCCAAAAAATATATCTGTGTTCTGGTTCTAGTTACCAATAATACTTCATTGATTTGAGTGTACAACTCATTTCTCTTCATTTAACCCCTGCCCATGTATGCGTTGGATCATGGAAACTTCCCATATTGTGCTTTTTTCTTTTATTAGCGGTTAAAAGCTTGCATTCCATGTGCAGTTGTTTTATTTTACCTTTCATACTAAATAGATTAACAGATTTAACATGGTTACTTTAAATATGAAATGTTTAATTTCAGCCAGTGTTGTTGAGTTAATAATGTTCTGTCTTGTTTTGTTTGTTTTTTGTTTGTTTTAGGTTTTCATAGAGCTGAGTCACATTAAAAAGTGCAATACAGTGAAGGGAGTCTTTGTCCTGGAGGAATTTGGTAATTACACCATCTATTGATTCTAGGCCTGTACTCGGCACGGCAGTAACTCAGCTTCATGGCAAATGTATTGATAAGAGCTAATAAGGGGTCAGTGAATTGGATTGCAGCAGCAATACACTCCTCAAGGAACAATAAGACACTGATGGCTGTAGTTAAAATGAGCAGGTACTTCATGAGAGGACATGTGCGTCTTGGAGTCATGTGGCGTTGTTGACATTTTGACCTAGCAAAATTCCCCCAGCCTTTTGTTGGTAGTGGAGATACAGAATTGTGAAGAGAAACAATAAAAGTTAGTGACAGTCAAAAGTATTTCTCAGAAATACACGGTTGACTCGATGAAGAGCTGACAGTGGACACATTTGCAGCATAATAAATCTGATGGGAAATCAGCAGCTGAGTCAACAGTAAAAAGAAAACCATCAGCTCAGGCTCCCAGTGTTGTGCTGTTGACTGGATTTACCCTCATTCATGTTTGCACAGAAATTCTTTAATTCTTTTATTTTTTCATTTATATTTTTTATGTCAGGTGTATTTAAGACTAGAGGATTGTAGGTTGGTCAGGTGGTCGGCAGTCAGTTAGTTTTGTAGTTTGGGTTGACTGTGGTGTTTGTACTGAGGTTGTAATGGGTGAGAGTATGGAAGTGTTAGTGCACCGTTGATATTGCTTAGGAAGAAATCACAAATGACTGCATATGATGAACTATATGATTCATAGAGGTTTAGGTTCAGTAGGGAACACCCAAGGGACTAGCCCATCCATCCCAGTGCCAGGCTGGGTTACTGCCGTGTCTATGTGCTGCTTTTGTAATGTTGCCCTCATCTTTGCCACTATGAAAACCTTCATTCTCCAGCAGGTAAAGTGTTGTCACCTTTCTCCTTTCTTATTCAACTTACTGTATGTAGAATATACCTCAGTCAGTCCTTCCATTATTTTTGCAGAAGTCTTGCTCCTTTTTTTACTGTACCATGTGGCTTGAGTCTTCCTCTGCTTGGTTCATAACCTGCTCTTATTTTGGAAATCACCCAAGACCCCATCTCTCTTGTGTTCCTCATGTCTGCCTTGGTATCCCAGCAAGTGGACTTGTTGGTGGAACTGTTTAGGGGGGCAGATGGTTCCCCCCGCCCCCACCTGTCCTGATCTCATCCCCTCATCCATGCTATGAGTTCACGGTTACTAATGAAAAGTCAATCTGTACCTATAGACAGTGACATGGTCCTGGGTCAAAGGATTTGGGACGCTTTTAGCTGCTTCTCTGATGTCTTTAAGCTTTCAGTCCATTGGGGGAGGAGGGGAGGTTGTCCTCATGTCTTTTTCCTCGTTATCCGTTTTTGAAACTAAAACATGTGCAGTCTCTTGTTACGTGCTTTCAAGCCATTTGTGTTTTTATTGTTCCCTTTCCGTGGGCCACGAACGTCCCTCTCACCAACAATCACCAGCTGTTGAGATTTAAACGATGAACAGATTCAACTGACTAGAAATGCAATTCTATTTGGGCAGGCTAGACGACATAAAGATAAACAGACCTAAATAACTATAATCCTGTTCACCATTTTGATAGCTCATATTTGAATCAGTTATCATAAAAATCAGTTATCATAAAATGATAAAACAAGTAGACAAGCCTCCTCCGGCCCCCAACCGTTTGATTGTCTCCTAATGGTTAAATGTAATGCTGAGTGTTGTTGTGGACGCTTTTGGCCCACAGCTCATTTTGCACCTTGTAATAATCTGAAAGTGTTTACGTTAACACCCCTGCAACCCCTAGCTCTCAAACAGTAACGCATCAAGGTTCCTACTGCCTTTGAATTCTTTGTTTTGTCTCTTGCACCGGCATAGTTCCTGAAACTAAAGAAGTGGTGATCCACAAGTACAAGACCCCCATGGTGAGTCATCTGTTCCTCTCCCGAGGCATGTAATAGACACCAGGTGTGCACACCAGAAATGTGCCTCAGAATTTGACATTTGCATCTGAAATGCATGGCAGACGCCACTTTGGAGGTACGCTCTGATTTAATCCCCTTTTGGAAATGATACGTGATATAAAGGTTGAGAACTGAAGGCCTAATCTCAAAGGACAATACTTCATGTTAAAGTGAGTTAAAATTAGAACTGAAACGGTGCACCGAGATTTCCAGGTGTCATTTGTTAGAGCTCCAAAATCACAACTCCGTGAACAATGCCAGTGTGAATGCTGACTGGTGCTAATGGGGTACAGTGCCAAGAAATGGCTAACAGACTTGGGCCATCAGTATTTAGTGCTGCCTTTGGACAGCCTGGCAGTCTCTCCTTGAGATTAGCTAGATTATGGAACATAGTATTCCTTTGTGGTCTTCTTCTGGTTCCATGTTTTTGTACTGTAACTTACAAAGCCATAACATAACAGGTGTGGGACTGGGCCAAGTCTTCATTCCTCATGGTAACTTTTTCCTTCTACAGGCACATCAGATCTGTTACTCGGTCCTCTGCCTTTTTTCCTACGTGGCTGCAGTGAAGGGGAAGGAGGCGGAAGGCAAGCCCAAGCTGCTGTCGCCGAGACCCCTTCCCAGCTAGTCCACACCCCCCACCCTGACGCTTC
>OOFE01051215.1:0-10072 GCA_900323365.1 Monocentris japonica | reverse complement strand
CCCTTTCTAGACCCTGGTGTGTTGATGTGTTTGACCCCGGTCTGTGGTGTCGTGTAAATACTTCCAATCCCTCACCGCCGCCGTCCCAATGACCATACCGACTAGCTCTGTGTTTGCCTGCTGCTTAACTGGGGAGAAACGAGCCCCTGATCTCTTCCCCTGTGTGAGAGTATGGTCCTCTGTTGTTCCCACTGCCAAGACCCAACTGTTTTTAATGATAGGAGACGTGAGGGATTGTTGTGAGGCACAAAGTGCATGCAGGTCCCATGCACAGCCTTGAGATTCACTAGCTTCCCCCTCTTCCCCGCTCCGTACGACTGCGTGAGTTGTTCTGTGCTATGTGGTACTGTAAAATTCCAGTCTGCCCAAGTTTAAACTGGTGAAACATTTAGACAGCCTCTTGTAGTGCAGGGTGTCACATTCTGAAAATGCTACTGTATACTGCATCGGAGCACCGCATGTAAACGCTTTTTAAAGGTTTCATTGTTTGAACCCTAAAATACTGTGAGTGGTCTGTGTTCTCTTGCCCTAGCTTGAATTACTGTTCTAGTTCTGCGCTAAGATTTCTTGTCTGTGGTCTACTGTTATCAATTGCATGTTATTAGGAGGATAACAAATAAATATTATATATATTTCTATATATAGTATTTATTTATAATATATATATATATATATGCTGTACATTGCTCTTAAGAAAATGTTCCAAACTGTTTATTTGCTAGATGTGCAATACTTCGTAGTTAGCCATTGCCAGAGCCAGGTTTTAACATGTTACTGTCTCACTGGCTTTCAGAGTGAAGAATGTAAGAAAGGAATTCATTTTTCTACAGTACATATTGATTGAAGTGAATCTGATGACTTAAGTGTGACATGACTGTTCGGAGTTTGTCCTATTAACGTGTGCGCCTACTGCCGTCAAGCCCTGCTGTAGTGGTTTTGTCCATGAGGAGATGCATCGAGTCTTAATGTTGTTCCTGTACTGTAATAGTAAAGAACTGTTGAATCTGGTCCCATTGCTGTCCTGTTAACTTTCACAGTGTGTGTGTGTGTGTGGGTCTGTGTGCATGTGCGTTCATGTAGTGAATTGTTTCTTTGTTTCTACAGATCAGCAATATATCAGTACAGCTATATCATTGGAGGGTTTTTGTTGTTGACATTGCTTTTATTTTTAGTAATTAAATTGTGCAAAGGAAAATAATCAGAAAGATGTTCACAAGATGCGATTATTTTAGGCCTTCCATTCACAAATAACACCATATTTACATTTACACCATGGGTGTAACTAGGAAAGACGCGTCTCCAACTTGGTTTGGGAATGGGATGCAGCTCTGAGTTAAAGGACATTTTTAAAGTGGATTATTAAACCACATCCCTGCCATTATACTAGCCTGCTGCTGTAAAGGGAGGGAATAAATAAAACGAGATGCCAGGTGTAAGTATTTCAGTATTTGAAAGTATTTATAGAATATGTACAGCTTTGGCAATATCATAATAAAGTTGTCCCAAATGAAGCTCCATTTTGTTCATTTTTTGGAAATCAACTTGAGAGAAGAAGATGGTTTGGGCAAATACTTGTGTGTGTGTGTGCATCAAACATCCAGTGTGGAAACAAACATCCAGAGCTATGAGGTTTTATTGCAGTGCAATGGTGTGATGACCCTGAGCCAATAAAACCAATGCCAGTTTTACAAAATGCATTTTCCATCAAGACTTTTATGCCTGGAACAGAGCAACTAGAGGCGCAGTGCAAAAATAAGTCCAGATGCAATCAGTCAGTATCAGTATTTATTAAGACTGGCAAAATGAACATAGACCCAGATAATTCTTTACAATTGTACACATGCAAATACAAGCTGTTCAGGTAGCCTCTACCTACTGCTATCGCCGGTGGTGTCCTAAAGGATGAACCATTAACCATACCTGTCACTATTGATGAGGTCTAAGGCTTAAGTGAATTAAGTTCATATTTGTGCATATTTGGACTATGGCCTCACATACCCTCCTAGTCATCCCTCTGGCTGCAGTGGAAACAGACAGGTATACGCGCACACACACCTTTAAGGCAATGGTTGCCTCCAAAGAATGTGTTATGTGTTTCAAAAGTGTATATCTGGGTATTGAAGTCCAAACAGTTACATCTCACTGCCACTTGAGGCCCCTAACGTGCAAAGTTGCCTGGTGTACACAGCAGAGGTAGCAAGATATTTATGTAACACCCTAGCAACAACTAGTCATCACCAATCACCTAGCAACCATGCAGTCACACCCTAGCAACCACTAGTAATTACTAGCCACACTCTACTACTAGCAATCACCTATCAACCACTGTTAATCACCTAGCAGCCTAGTGACACCCTTACAACCACGTAGACAGAGACCACGCCCGACCGCCCTGGTAGGGTAGCCCCTCCCAAGGTTTCTTCCATTTTTTCCTAAACGGTTTTGTGGGACCCACTGTGAGGGTCCAAGGCTGGGGGGTGTTTTGGGCACTGTGAAGCCCTTAGAGACTGTAACAGTGAAGAAATCAAATTCTTAAGACATTTAAACTAATGAATTTAACTTTTGACCTTTCAAACAGTAACTAACTTTTGTAGTTTAAGCTTGTAAAAAGTCACCATGAACATCATATTTATTTGTCACTGAATAATAAATGCCAGGCATTTGTCTTCAAATTGCTCCTTAATGGAAGGTTCTAGGCCTCCAGGAAATGTCATTTGTTTCTGCAGATTATGTTTCACTTGATAAGAATAAATAAAGCAGGTATCTTCTTTGACTCAAACCATCACATACATACGCAAAATGTTCTGAACATTGAAACATTTTTGCCCTTTACCCAAAACCAGCATTCACCAAGACACAGGTTATAGCCATGATACGCTGTTAAGCTTCCCTGTAAAGGCTGTGAAGCTACATATGTATCTATCTATCTGTCTCCATGGACAGACCTGCGGAGTACCCGGAGGCAAGACATGACTTCGTCCCAGTCCAGGTAGGCTCCCTCTAGGTGTCGCAACTTGTCTGGGTTGCTGATGTAACTTTTCCGCCCATGAAGCACACGCCAGTTATCAAAAGTCACTAAGTCGCCTGAAAGAGAAGAGATCAGAGGGATTTGAACAAATTGTAGTTTACAACTCTATTTAATGTGACCCTTTATTGATCCCTGTAGGGAATTTCATTGTTTCGTCTGCCTTGCTCCACAGGGAGGCCAGGGGCAGCTACAGAACAGCAACCCTAGAGCTGGCAGGGATTCAGTGTCCTGCTCAAGGACACTTCAGCAGGGTGTTTGGTCTCCCTATTACGTCATCCTATATTTCTTATATCGATACTTCATCTCTGGCAATCAGTTCAATCCCTTTGCCAAGTGGTGAGTATTTAAAGAAGTTTACATCTCACTTAAAAATGAGTTATATGACTTGAGCTGTAGATTGACCTGGTTGCATTTGGTAGGTGACCACATTCTCTGGTCGGTTCATGACATCCACATAGGCCTTGAGTGCTCTGTAGAAGGGCTGAACCTGATGTAAGGGGAGGTCTAGCACTGAATCTCTGGTGGCGTTGTTGTAATTTATCCTTGAGACTCGCCCCTCACTGTCAACGCTGCTCAGAGAGAAGGGGGACAGAAGGAGGACAGCTTGGTGGTGGGCAAAATACAATGTCATACATATAATCGATCATCTTGAGAACAGAACGTCAGATATTGAACAAAACAGAAAACTCTTAACCTGCTAATGTTGATGCTGCAGGTGTATTTAGGCATAATAATCATTCTGAACAGCAGATGGCAGTGTCCTTCAGTCCACAAGCTACAGTCTACACATGTATCTGAATCTTCTATACACACACACTGTGGAAATGTAGCAGAAACTGTGTGTATGTACAGGAAGTACAAAAGGACAGACAATGCTACATTTTCATTTCACTGCACATCCTGTATGTGTATGTGACAAATAAAGTTCTTGACTTGATCTACTTTCATCTTTTCTGTCTACATTCAGTGGGTGTGAACTCCACTTACTCGATGATGCGGTTCTTGGACTGTACCATGAAGTCGCAGTAGTCTGTCCCCATGTCGGTGAAGTCCACGCGGATTGAGGTGAGGGTCTGGAAGGCCTCTGGGTCTTCTCTCTGCAGCTGCTCGGCCATATGGAAGCCGTCCACCACCTTGCTCTGTCCTCCTTCATGAGCCTGGGCTATACAGTGCAGGAACTGCACCTACAAGAAGCCAACACGTCATACAATGCTCGTTTTACAACACGGAGGACACCTAACAAAGAACCCATGTCGTTTCCCTTCAGCAGTTGAAGTAAACTCTCAAAGGTTCCTCACAAATGGACAGGTAATGCTCTACCTTTTTAAATGTAATCCACTAAATAGACCATTGAAGTCAGAATTACTCACTCCAGGTGGGAAGTGCAATGCAGGGTAATCTGTATGGAGACTGAGCGCTCCAGAGGTATAGGCTACGTTGTTTGCCATGGGTCTGTCCTGGACCTGCCATGTGTGACTGGAGAGAAGGGGAGTGTTCATTAATAAACTCGATGCTCGTCATTTCATTTAAGCTTTAGAAGATCAAGCTGCAACAATTAGGCTGTATAGAGAAAAAGAGATCAACTTTACTGATCGCCGAGGGGAAATTGGGTAGGTTCAGAAGATCGCTGCTCTATAGCTTCTAAAGGAAATAGCTCATCGAGATGCAGCAAGAGTAGTGTGCTAATAAGGTAAAGTTGGCGTCCATGTTCTATACATGCATGCCTTGTTCAGATGCATTTCTTGAGTTGTTGCCCAAGCTTGTCTAGCCTTTCTTTTAGCTTTTGTCTGCAGTGTTTTGCTTCCACCAGTATGAGCTCATCCACTGGCAATGGAAAAGCTTTGTATTCCAAAACTCTGTTCTGATTGAGTGCACCAGGTAATTCCTCTGGCTTAAAAAAGCTGGAATGCTTTTAGGTTGTTTTCCCCGTCTCTGTCCTGGAGCAATCAACACAGCAATAACTCAAACCGCTGAATCCCAGTGTGATGGAAGGGGCAGCAGACACTCTCTAAGGCTGCTTATCCATGAAACGTCTTAACCAAAAGGAATCAAATTTACAAACATCTGGGTACTACAAGTACAAGTACAAGTTTTCCTCAACATCGGAGCAAAAGCGAGAAGCTAAGCGCTGTGATTTTTGGATTTAACTTTTACTTATACACAACTTGGGCTCCGCTTCGGCTAAATTATGATCAGTGGAAAATTCAACAGTTCTAGATTTAGAGGGGAATTAAATTATTAAACAGTGGCTTGGCTGAGAATGACCAGAACAAAATGGGCAAATGTCATGGTACCTCACCCATAGAAAGTGTGTCTCAAATAGCCAATCCTCTCACTCAATCTGGCCACCTGCCCTTGCTCCAGAGGAGACCCCTTCAGGTAAACAATGCCAACACGACGCAATGCCAAGAGCCAGGCCAGAGCTGCCTTATCATCATGGAGGACCTCCTGGAAATTGGCTGTGGGAATGCAGAGCTTGGAATCCCAGTAATAACGCTCTGAAAAGAGGAAGGGGAGATGTTTATGCATGTGACAGGCACACATCTACATTCAGAATTTACCATTTTATGCTACAATTCATTTTTTTTGCCATAGACAAGTTTTCATCCTTGATTCAACTGATAAAAATGGACCATAACCAATCCAGCAGATCAATCACTTCTCCTTCCCCTACCGCTCACACCTCCCCTACCTGTAGGACATTTTTCCACTGAGGTGACTAGAAAAGGTTTGAGTAACAGGCTTGCCTGAAATGCCAAGGTAAAGGAAATAACGTCAAGAACAAACATAAGCACACAGTTTCTGAAGCACCTTATAAATGACAGGTGGCCATTTTCTAGTTTTAGAAAGCAAAACGACTACTTTAGAAAACAGCAAGTATGAATATGGATCTTTTCTTTTATGAGAAAATAATTCATATTATCCTTTTGCTGACATGGGCCCCTTGCTTGTTGGGGCCCATTTAATTTGAAAATGTTGTAATACGTCACTGCATGTGATGGCCTGAGCACTCTGAGATGAATAGCTCACTTAGAAAAATCTGCATGTCTCAGACAGACAGCAGTGGAAAAAATCCTCCCACTGCTCTCCACCCAGCTGGCTCAACTCCTTTTTCCATGGAGGCTCTCTCCTGTGACTTCCACAGAAACAGCTGCTAAGTACATTTAGCAGAGGGTGGGGGTGGGGTGGGGGTTTACTGCAGAGACTGCGGACCTTTCTGATGTTTGAGGCTCCTCATCATGTCTCATTTCAACACCCACCAATTTTGAAACAATACTCCAGGTGGGTGTGTCACAAACAGGCAGCAAATTACAAGGCTAAAGCTTGCAGGGGATGGACAGACAAGGCAAGCATTCCTGTGTAATTTATCATCATCAAAAGTGTCTAAAACCTGAGAACTCATCTGCGTCAACGGTTCACACTGAAAGCTCTGCAGATTTACAGCTGTAATTGACTGAAACTGGGGAAGGGTTGCAACGCATCAGCGCCATATAGAATTTCTGTGCTCACTGTTCCGAGGCAGAAGACACAGAGCCCATTGACGTTACATTGCAGTCATTTAGCAGACACTTTTATCCAAAGGGACTTACAAGTTGCAGTTGACACTACGTGGGGATCGAACCCACAACCCTGAGACTCACATGCTCTACCGGGCCAGCCCACTCAGATGCAACATCAGACAGAAACCCAATGATTCTGACTTGCTAATCGCCCTCCAAGGAGTTGTCCTCAACAATACGTTTCTGTCGGGCCAGTCCGAAGGGTCAAGAACCCCCTCCTTGTTAAAACTTGTCAAGAGGGTGGGGAAACACTTGAGGAAAACATAATGATGCAATTGACTCTGTACCGTCATGAAGGTGACCATAGAAAACAAAGGCTAAGAATGAGGAGCTCGGGCAAAGGTCAAGCCTGAATGCTACAATGACTCTCATGAAACTGGACCTGCATGTCTCTGCAGGCACTGCGGTGTTTTAGCTCAGGGGGTCAACCATGGCAAAGAAGCTGAGTCCACAAGATCTGTTTTCATCGTTTATAAAAAAAAAACAACACAAACTAATACCATTTTACTCAGTTGCTTCTTATTCAAGGATACATTTTTTAGAACTGATACAAATAAAAAAATGTAGATCTTTGAGAAATGCTCGTATGAAACTGAAATATATCTGAATATCTTGTTCTCACCATTTGGTAGGTTTCCTCAAATTGTTCTCACACCATATATTTAATTCAAATATTAACACATGTATGCTCCTAATACACAGTATGAATTGTTTTGGTCTTTTAACAACTTGACTAAATGAATATGGTCCTCTGTGTGTTATTGTCACTACATACCAAATCTTGAGAAATTTCAACCTTTCAGTAAACACGAAGCTTCTTTGACTCATATTAGTGAAAAATATGTAATCTTGTTTGAGAAATATCATTTGGCTAAAAAAAATAGTTTTTGATAAATGATGAAACAAAAGAGTTCAGACAACTCAGACTTTTGGACCCCACTGTATGCATGGGGAATTTGTTTTTCCCAACCCCCAATTTGAACCATTTCAGTAGAATCACCCATTCCTGCTAGAACCAAAAATACAACTGAAAGCTTAAATTAGATTTGTGAGGAGCAGACTGTAAAGTACTACTTGTGATGTAGAAAAGCTGAGTAGTCCTGAAATAAAACAGACTCAAAGGGTGATTAATAAGACTTAAGACTGTCTTTGTTAGCAGCCTTATGAATTAAAAAAATGAATGATGATGAAAGATGATGACTAGAGAAAATGTACATGTGAACAATCTTTAGTGACAAGTCTGAACCCAGACAAGCTTCCATGTAGGTGCCGGGGTAAGAGTGGGTCCAGACGTTGCAGGACCCAGTATGTTCTGGTCTTATTGGCGTGAGATGCTCAACACCCTCTTACTCACCAAATGCGAATTCACCGCACTGATATTCCTGGAATGGCCTGTGCTGCCCCAGAGCCAATCAGAGATTAGTCTCACTGTCTTGCATAGTTTCCAGCTGGGGCTAACTGAGATACCATGTCAGAATGAGTGTGTTTGCTCGCAAAAGCATGTGTGTGTGAGAAACACAGAGGGGGAAAGTCTAAATGAGTTTCTGCTCTGTGCTCATGTATGTAAAAACACACATTTCCACAGGAAGGACTACGCTAGCATGTGGTAGAAGGGATATATCTGACAGTCTGACAAGATAGTATATGTGTACAATCCCCTCCCTGTTTCTCCTCGGGCTGGGTGTGCTACAGTGGCTTTTCCAGATGAGGAAACCTGAAGCTGTGGCTCCTGTGGCTGTCAGGCAGCTCATGGCAGTTTGGCTCTCCCTCATTGTGCTGTTTAAGCTGGAAAGCTGCGTTGCTTTCCTCTGCAGCTGGGAGTGCCTTCAAAGCTCTGTCTGAATCGCTGTGTTATCAAGAGATTTGTTTGAGTAAGTTAAGTTTTATCTCAGAGCTTGGATCAGCTCCCTTCAATGGGCCATCTGTGGAATGTACACTGGAGGGCTTGGAGCCAGATGGGCATCAGCAACCTTTTCACTGAGAATGAGCTTTATATATTAGATTCAACCGCTTCTGTTTATAGCAAAATCCACATCTAGAAATATTACCACAACTGAATACAATTACAAAACATTAAATATTTAAACCTCTGTATTCTGCCCTCCTCCAGCTCCCACTGAATTCTTGGATGGTTTTTGTTTCTATGTTTCAATAAAAGTAAAGCATGATGTAATTAACAAATCATTAGTTCACTACTTTTTTATTGTTTAACAAAAAAAAACATCAAAAATTGTTATGAATCAGTGAAATCTCATTTTAACCATACTGCCACCGTGCTTCACATTCATTAGTGCTAATTTGCTACGCTAAATGTTGCACTTAACTCTAAAAACAAAAATTGCTCTGACAAATAAGCCCTTCTAAATTACTTGTTCTAAATGAGGAATAGCACCACTTTATGTTATTTGTTGTTATTTACGTTGTGTTAACTATATTAAGAATTATGAGATAATTATGAGATGATTGATGATGACAGCCCAAATAACTCATCAGCTAGGGGTTCAGGTGTCTTCCGTCAGCGGAATTATTTCAAGGTTTTTTTTCCTTTCTTGTGAGGATTGGCAGCAATGTTGCTTATTTGAAGTTATTTTATAACCGAGGCGACATCAGTCAAAGCTTTCCTTTACTAATAAACAGGATTTGGCCTACGTAAAGCTACACTGTGCTAACACTGTGAGCAAAATAATCATGGTACAATTCTCACCATATTCCAAGGTCAAAACATCTGGAAAAAAAAGCAACTGAATTCATTGCCATGTTCAGTCAATAATGAGCACGCGTGTTTCTCTTCTCTTTCATATTGTATGTTGGCGTGTTTTTACAAAGGCTTACAAACCTGAGCACAACGTGAGGAGGGCTCTGATGAGTGTGAACACCAGGAAAGCTGCAGGTCCAGATGGCATATCTGGGCGAGTACTGAAGACCTGTGCTAACCAGCTAGCCCCAGAGTTCACCACGATATTCAACCTCTCCCTGGCTGAGTCCGTGGTCCCCACCTGCTTCAAGAGATCCACGATTGTCCCTGTGCCTAAGATAGCTTCTCCAGCCTGCTTGAATGACTACCGACCGGTGACCCTCACCTCGGTGGTCATGAAATGCTTCGAGAGGCTGATCAAGGATTACATCTGTGCCTTCCTCCCTCCTACCATGGACCCGCTGCAGTTCGCTTATCGGCCAAACAGATCCACGGATGATGCTGTCTGTCAGGTACTGCACACCACACTCTCCCATCTTGACAGCCGGATGGGGGGCTATGTGAGACTGCTGTTCATTGATTACAGTTCAGCTTTCAACACCATAGTCCCCACCAGACTGGCTGGCAAGCTGCTTGAGCTGGGACTGAACACCCCCCTGTGTGCCTGGATCCTGGACTTCCTGACCGCCAGGCCCCAGGTGGTCAGGGTGGGCAGACACACCTCCAACCCCCTCACCCTGAACACAGGATCCCCCCAGGGTTGCGTCCTCAGCCCCCTACTGTACTCCC
>OOFE01051214.1:8578-21117 GCA_900323365.1 Monocentris japonica | reverse complement strand
CACTGTGTGAGATATACACTAACATTTGCACTTTTGTACAAAAAATGACACATGCACATGCTGAATGAAACATATCCACAAACATGCACATTTAAAGATAAACAATCTGCACATGCACACACCCACACACACACACACACACACACACATACACACACAAAATCACAGACATGCACATGCACTCACACACACATGCCTCACTAGGCATATGGCTAGTCTGGAGTAGCGACACCTTATTAGTGGCATTAATGGAATATTACTCCACTTGGTTTATCCAGAGTTCTGATCTGTCTGTTAAGCTTACATTCTTTAGAGGGATGCATCGTCAACACATCTATGACACAAACACACATCTTGGACACAAACACACAAACCCCCAAATTGCTTAGCTGGGCTTAAAAGGAATCATCCTTCTCAACAGTGAATATACAGGGGGTGGACAAAATAACCAAAACACCCAATAGAAAAGCACTTAAATAGTATGATGTTCGATATATGTAGAAGGGCCAGACCCAAGCAGGATCTTAAATTATACTAATGTTATATTTCTTAGGTGTAACTGCAGCTAGTAGAGGTGTTGATGCCAGCCCTAATAGCTAGCATCATCCAACCATGTACCTAGCTAGCTAGCTCACTGGGATATGATATGACAGTAAGCAAACATCAACGTGACATGAGCTAATAATACATGCAGCAAATATTGTGTTTTCTTTTTTATTTCTTCTTTTTCATTTTCTGTCCCTGACTGATAAGTTGTTTTGGAGCTTGACATTATTTATATTATGGTTCACACTGAAATGAAAAGATAGTTAGGTGGTTATCAGCCAGCCGGTACACATCCTCCCCCTCACAGCAATGAGGTCATGGAGGTGCAGGTTGCCAAGTTTGACAAACCAGTGCATGATAATCCACATAAGCCCCCGTTCTTTCATTGCTTATTGGGTTGGGCCGGACGGGATGTCCTTCCCAGGGAGAGTATGGAGATAGAAATCGATCAGATGAGTTTAAGTGATTGTGATTTATTCCTGATTTTATCATGAAATGAAAATCCTAATTTGGTAATTGGGTCTAATTCCAGTGATTAGCCAGCAGCAGAAACGACTAAAGTAGTACAATTGATTCTACACACCATAGCTAACAGATTCACCACTTGGTCACTCACTGAGTAGGTTAACAAACCTTCTGTTTACAGGCAGAATAGCAAAAAACACAGAGTAATTCTAATCTTAAATTGGATGGCTTTCAACCTCACCTTTATGGATCCCCTGTGTATTCGCAACTGACAAACAAAATGCCTACAAGAGACAAAGAAAAACTAGCTGCATATTGGGGGTGTGACATCAAGTGAGAGCGATGGATAAGCAGCAAAACATGATGCTGAAAACACAGCCACTGTACTGGCTATGGTTATTAATGGTACTTAATAAGCTTTCTGCGTATTTGTTTAAAAATGGACAACCAAAAGACAGGAGGACAAATTGTTCCCACAGCCCCACTGACAGCATGCCACCTCTCAATGCCAGCCATTCACTCATTTCGCTCTTTCTTTCCCTCTCATTGTTTCTTATTCCATCAGTTTATGTTCCTGCTGCTCCTGTTCCTTCTGTTCTCTCTCTCTGTATGTCAGCATGCCAAGGCCCCCAAAGTAGCATGTTAAACTACCTGACTCTCCTCAACAAAGGCACGAGCAATATCACTTGCTGTCTCTCTTTCTCGATGCCAGCTATATTTTTTTTTGTCTCTTTCTGTCCTCGCATCTCTCTCTCTCTCTCACTCTCCCTGTTGCCAGCATGCCAAGGCCTCCAGTGGGCCAGGCTCGATTTAAAGAGCAGCAAGGTCCCTCTGCGGAGGCTGATAGACAATCCCAGTCAGAAAAAAAAAATATCATGAAAGGACATCACACTGAAACGGCTACTGAAATAAATCACACATCTACACACACAGCCAGACACGTGTGCACGTTATCAGTGTTCTGCAGGAAAAATTTCACAAGAACAAATGGTGTATTTTCCCTTATTGCTGCTGTATTTGACTTTTTATAATTCATGATCAAGGTTTTGGTTTGGTCCCAACATCGTGAAGCATTTTCTACACATAGGAAACAATTTCAGCAGTCATTTACGCTACAAAGCACTACCCATCCATTTAAAAAAGGTGTTTGAAATTCATCAGTCAGTAGTTTACAACTGCTAATCAATCCATCCTCAATACTGTTAGCATTAGATAGGTAAAGACCTCAAAATAGCTAACATCTTAAAGATTTTTCCAAAATAAGTTTTACTTTTACTTGTATGTATCTTTTTTTTTTTTTAAAGGCAGATATCTCATTTGGGGAATGATAGAGATATGAGTGGCTATGTTGGAGATATGAGGTTTCCTCAGTGTGCAAACAAAATGCTATGAGCCGCCCAGTCACCCAACAAGACAATGAGCTACGCTCTGTTAACTTCTAATAGCAGAGCATTTTTTTTTTGAGTGCATGAGTGTGTGTGTGTGTGTATGAGTATATGTGCTTGTATGTGTGACTCTATCTCTTTGTCATTATCTCTGTGAGTGTGTGTTGTTTTTGTTGTGCTACTGAAGACTTCCTATAATCCCCTGAATAATGTTTCTTTGAAAGTAGCATCACGGCCCCAGGATCTGTTTAGCTGGGAACATACGCACACAAGCACACACACATACACAACACACACACACACACACACACTGTGTGCAAACACAGAGGCAAAAAGGTACACAGACACAACAAAGACACACGTGTTCACATACAGTACAGTTTACACACAGACAAGACTTCAGTGGTTTAGTGTAAGCTGCGTATGAGGTTATTGTTATGCTCGCCAACAGCTTGCGGTGAAGACAAAAATCGCTGCTGAGATGTAATTCAAAACAGCATCCTCCCTCCAGTGTCTAACTGCTGAAATAGTCCAACCTACATGAGTACATTTAGATTTTTATTGCAACCCACCAACCGCCCTGAACAATATTAAGGGCATGATACACTGGTGACATTTAGAGGTACAAATTGGCCAACAGTGACATGTTTGTGAATAACAGCGTTGTGTACTAGCTGACTATGTGACTGAATCCTTGTGCCTCAATACAATATTGAGTCCAGCTCATTCTGTCACTTCCTAACATGTTGTCTAACAAAACAGAACCACAATGAAAATCATCTTAAAAATTCTGGCTTCATCAGAATCCTGACTGATAGATACCTTTTAAACTATTCATTCCTCTTTCCCTCCTCTATCATTCATCCCTCTGTTTCTCTGTCATCCTCAGTCTCTTTTGTTCTACACTGTATCATTTGTAATATATCATTCTCTTTCATTCTTTGATCGAGTATTATTGTCTCTTATCTGTCATACCTCTCTCCTTGCACCAAGTCAACTCTTTTTTTTTTGATTTTATGTGTATTCTATACCTCATTTTTTATCTCCTTCTATTGTATTCTGCTTCTTTCTTTTTGTTGTATTCCCTCCTCATAATCTCTATCCTCTGTTATTTTCTCCTCTTTCTGTCCTGTTACCTGCACCAACAGACCCACTTTATAACAGGAATAGGGGGAGCTGGACATTGATCGTTCTGGCAGTGAGAGCAAAATGTTATGGATTTTCACTTGTATTCATAGATGTGATTACAGCGATGTGTCCGTGTTTTCATTAGGAGAGGACAGGAGGTCCTCCATCAAAGTGCATCCTGGGAACCCTTAACATTACTGTAGCTACAGAAGCTCATGTTTAGCATTGCCTAGCGTGAGCAACATTTGCACCCAGCTGTTTTTCTTTTTTTTCTCAAGGATTTTCCTGCATTTATAACAGATAGAAAGTGACGGGAAAGTGGAAGAGAGGGGGAGGACAGTCATGAGCCGACTTCAGCCTGCGTTACTGGCTGAGCCACTACACTGACAGGAAAATGTTATACTGTTGTAGCTTTTGTCATTGGGGTTGTACCTTTTTGAGTGGTAACTTGCAGTATAACGACAGCATAACAGTGTTTTGCTTAGTTTGTAATGATGGTTACAGCACTACGCCCATGTTTTCACTGCATTCACTATGTCTATATACATTAACACCAAGCAGCTTACATTTATCATGGCAGCATTGGCAATTAAAAAGTAAAACCACCAGGCTAGCATCTAGCTAGCATACCCAACATTAAAACCTAGCAGCAGCTTGCACCTAGCATAAAACACAGCTACTGCTCCGATTGATACCTAGAATTGACAGCTAACAGTTAGAATTAAAGTTATACTGACACAATACAGGAAACTTCAAAACAATGCAAAAAATGTGTTCAGAATATTAGCTGTGTTCATATTATCTGTCTGTGAGATGTTGTTATGATGTCAAGGGAGATAGCTCCGTATTCATTCAGTGAAAGCAGCTCTCACCCAGGGGCCCAGGCTAAATAAAACATACTAGTAATCTGTAATAATATTATGTGAGCACCTACAAGAAACAGGCCCACAATGGGCCCCAGTCAGATCCCATAGTTTTAAGAAACACTCGTGAGCACCTTTTCACATCACAAGGACCCTCTGGCAGACCAGATGGTATACTCAGTGGCATTTTCCTTTAAATGCCCTGCGTACAGACAGCAGTGGAGAGTTAAGTGTGTCTGCTTTTCCCTCTGACTGCTGATCGATGCAACACATTTAGACTATGGATCAGCCTTCTCTTTCTACAAAACCAATGCTCCCTCCTTCTCCCTCTCCCTCTCCTGCTCTGGTGCTTTCTCTCACACTCCCTGTCTCTTTTTTATTCTCCCTTTTTTTCTCTGTTCTTGTCTTTCCATATCTTTGTCTCTTTGTCTCCCCCATTTTCCCTCTCTTCATGGCCCAAGATTTGTGTGTGTGTGTGTGTGTGGGTGAAGCATCTGGCACAATGTTGAACACCACAGTGACCCTGATCAATATGACAGACAGGCAGACACACCAACAGACACACAGACAGACAGACAGACAGACAGTGAGCGAGAGAGAGAAATTGTCAGCAGTGATTTCAGCAGTAGGGGTGGATTGAAGAGAAGAGTAAATGACTTGTTTCCTTTCTCCTTCCGTCCTCCTCCTCTTGGACTCACTTACCCTTTTCTACCTACTTTTATTCTGTCTCTCTCTCTCTCGCTCTCTCTCAGGTGAGAGCATATATTTTGACAAAAGTGTGTGTGTGAGTGTGAGAGAGAGTGAGCCCAGCAATCTTACTGACCTGCCTCGAGGCCACCCATGGCCTTTTACGCATACACACACACGCCTTCATGCACGCTCACGCAAGCAGCAAAAGCATGCATGGCCCCACACACACACCTGCACAAACTCACAGCCACACCTACCTGAGCAAATGAACTGTATAGCAATGTATAGCAGGATAGGAGACTTGCAAGATTAGAATTCATAAAGAACAGCAAAATACCTTTCTGCACCAGAATGAGCATCATTTGTTGAGTTGTTGTGTGTGTAGGTGTGTGTGTGTGCGTGTGTGTGTGTGCATGAGTGTGTGTCTGACCTTCCTTACACTTTGCATTAACATGCGTCCCATATCCAGATATGGAAAATCTGTAGTTTATTTACACCTGTCATTAAAATACAGCAGGAATCAATAGTAATCATCTCTCTTGGAGCTCCCAAAGTGTCAAAATACAGTAATCACTGTCTTTTCTCTGACAGAGTTCAGTGTGGTTATAGCCAAGTAACAGGCTCCAGTCTTTCATTTCTGGGTCTGGGGTCCTCCAGATGTCATTTTGATGACAATTTCCTGCAATTCTAAGCTCTGATAAGATAAATAAGATAAATGTCTTTCATTTTAGTGTAATGAGGCTCCCCTTCAATATCCCACCTCCTGTCTGCCAGTTAGCGTTACTGGCTCATATTACGTTACGTTACAGCAAGGAAATGTAACACTTGAAAATATTGTCTTCTAGTAACATTAGCCTAGCATCAGCTCTAATGTGTCTAATGTGTAACTGTTAGCGCAGATGCTAATGCAAATGTTAGCTAACAGCAAAGCTGGCGTTGTGTTTGTTCGAAGCTTTGCGCAGTGGGCAGAGATATAAATTGAATCTGTCCTTGTTTACTTTTCCCAAGTCCCTGGGTGTGAGAACTGAATTTGAATTGTAAGAACTGAATTTGACAATTTATAGAGCATTCAATTTTTACTCCAAACTAGACTGAAAAAAAATTTGACAGTTGAATGCAATGGGGATCAAATTCAATTTCAAACCATTATATTCAGTTTCAAAGTGTAATACAAATTCAAATTATGCAATTCAAATTACATTTTTGAATTCATTTTTTTCAATTTGAGCATGATAAATTCAAATAAATGCAATTCAAAATCAGTCTGTCTCTGCTGTGAGTGTTGTCACTTCTGGCTGTTGTGTTGTATGAAATATCGAAGTGAACACTTCCACAATGGCATTGCTTTGATAATATACAGAAGATACACGCAGGTAACCAACAAAATAACGGAAACATGCATTTATTTGGGATTTGTGGGGTCTTCTGTGCAAAGTACTTCATAAGGAGTCAATTAGGAGAAGTTCTTAAGCAAAGTGAGACAACTTCTTCACCCCCTCCCACAGCCAAGTAATCTTACGGTCATAAATTTGCTTATTTTACCATCAGGGCACAATTACTACTCCTATGTGTGTATGTGTGGGTATATATGCATCAGTGTGTGTACAACTGTGTGTGCCTATGTTTGTGTATCTGTGTGTGTGCGTGTGTCTCTATATGCTCATGTGTGAAAGATTTAGACCACCAGTGTGATAAACATCTTAATCCCCTATAATTACACACACACACACACACACACGTCGCGCCTCTCAGGTGGGATTCTTATATACTTCCTGGTAATTACCTCGTCTATCAAACAAACAAGCTAAGAGAAAAAGAACAAGGCAAAGACGGGGAGAATGAGAGAGGTGGGGGTGCAAAGAAATAGAAACGATACAGGGTAAGAGAGAGATGAGGAGGAAACGACGGGTGGAAAGAGAGAAACCATTAGGGGGCAGAAGAACTGAGAACAATAGTTGAGAGTAGAGGAGAGGTAATAGAAAAACAGGTGGACCATTTCACAGTCACTTCTTTTTTCCTCCCTCATCCTGTCTTTCGCTTCCTGTTTGTTTACTGCTTTCTCCCTCCTTCTTTCTTTCTTTCTTTCTAACTGTTCCTGCCTCCATCTCTCTGTTCCTTACTGTTTCACACTGCCATCTTACTGTCACTGTCCTTTTAGCTTGCTTTGCACCTTTGGTTGTCACACATAATTCTACACCTTGGCTCTTTCTCAGCACCATATTACCTGTACAGCTACCATTACAACCAACTCTCCTCTCTCTTCTACCTTCACCTTCTCCCAACCAACCCCTCCTCTGGCCCCTTTTCTCTCTTTCCTTACTCACTCTTCTGCCTTCTTGTTCACTTTAATGCTCACTTCCTCTCTACATCCCTCCTTTCCTCCCTCAGTCACTCACTCTCTCTCTGCCACATTGCTTCCCTCTCTCCCTCCATCTCTTTCTAGAGAGAATAGAAATGGATATCATGCCACATAGAGATCTCATTAAAACATGGAGTGAGTCATCATATTTAAAATCTAAGGTAATAGATCCCATATCACCTTTCCTCTCATTCCCCTCCTACCTCTCTCCACACCTTCTCCTCCTCACTCTATCATTCCACTCCCTTCCATCCTCTAATCACATTTGGCACAGTGGGATTCATGATGTCTTCCTCTCCTAGTCCTAAAATATGGCCACAGGGCTTAAGCATCCCCACCTTTGCAACCGTATGGAAGCTGTGAAATTGTGCTGTGAAACAAATCAACCCACCATGTATCATGGAAACTGCCGAAGACATCGCTTGTTCTTGTTAGATAATACAAGACACAATCAACTTTACTACATAGCTGGACCCACCTAGTCCTCACTGCCAGAGAGGGACACTGTTCTGGTTTCTGGGAGAGAGTGCATCAAGAGTCCAACTGACTGAGTGAGTTTGTTCCGTCTAAGTTTGACGACTATTGTTGTTTGATTGTATTACACTTCTGTAATACACTTCTGTAATGTTTTCTCTTGTACTTTGAAAGCCTAGTGTTAGCTAAGATAAGAGGGGTCTGTTTAAGAGGACATGGGTGGGGGGAGAGAGGGGATCCAGGGAAGAGGCATAAGGTGAGGGCACCAGGGAGCAGTATCTGCTCGGCCATCATTTCCATGGAGTTGAAACCTACCAAATCATGACATTCACCCCTGTACCACTAAGCCTGGTCCTTAAACAACTCTGGGAGATGTTCTTAGTTTGTTTCTGAAACTTGTTAGCACCTCCTTTTATAGTGATATGGTGTTTTACACACAATTTGTCAGCTGCAAATTCCTCTGCTTCGTGGTGTGAGATGTGTGAGGAGGACATAAAAACTTCATTGGAATAAAACTCATGGGTATCCATAAAGTCCCAGCACTGGTTGACTACTGGTCCCCTGCTGAGGCCCTCAGTGTGCCTTTCATCAAGTAAGATGCCTTGCAACTGATTTGAACAGCTCTGCAAGTACATGCATGTATCTGATCCAGCTTCCATCAATCCATCTGATAAGCTACACAAGGTTAAGGCTTTCCTCCAAGTCCTAGAGGAAAATAGTTATGGCATATGTAGCTGTGCGACTGATCAGGTCACTGTGAGAAGTCTGAAGTCAGGTCACTCTCTTGTCAAATTCAATGGACTCAAAGGTGGGTGTGTTGCTTGTAGGAGAAGTGGTCAGAGGGCTAAGAGTGGACAGGGTGTAGAAACATTTGGGTGCGCCACCTCTGCCATTGGACAAACTGGGACCATTTTTCCAAGAGTTTCACAGCATGCTGAATGCATGGCAGTTTGTTCAATCTCTACATGTCTAAGGTTGGGTATATTTTAGTGACAAGTCTGTAATTTAATGCCTAAATCTTGCCAAGTTTTGAAGAAAATATATTTGAATCTTACAATTCATATAAATACTTTTGGAGTGACAACATTGTGATCCTCATCAGCTCCTTAAAGTCACTTCAGCTCTTCAGTCAGACCGAGCATCTGAGAAGAAACACCAGAGGTAGACTTTAGCTGATGTTAGCTAGCTATCTAGAGCGGAGAATGAGAGAGGTGGGGGTGCAGGTGGGGGGATTTCTTTTTACCATCAAAAAGAAGTATCTATCCTAGCCACAAGTCTATTGTACTGTATGTTCCTAGCAGTAACTTTCTGACTTAATAACACTGGCTTTGAGGTGAAAGCTCCCTTTTCTTCACTGGTAACAACAGCTTTCTCCACCTACAAGTAAAATCCACAGCTAATGCTGCATTCATGTCATATGAGTGTTACTGTAAATACAAACTTCCAGCTTCACGTCAACCTCCTAGTGGTAATTACTAGTTATAGTCACAGTACTACATTTCTGCACAATCGACTCTGTTTATGATTAACTAGAAATACCTGCTGCAGTTTGTTTGATTGACAAAGCAACTTGTTAACAAGTTGTTGCTCTGGAGCTAGCTAGCAATAGTCAAGAGCTTGAACGTGTGAATACCTTCAGATTGGCGCAATGGCCAATCTTCCCATCTTTCTGCTTCATCCAACATTATGTGAATGCAGCAGCCCGTTCTCTGGGGGTTGTCAAAAGGCATTCTGGGAAATGTAGGAATCACTAACTGAAGTAGACAAGGCAGATCAGGGGAAAGTGGGTACAATATCAAGGTAAATTGCAAAACGTAAAATATCTGCTGGACTGCACTGAACATTGCAGATTGATGATATATGACAATGCAAGAGTATATGAGGGTGGAATTTTCCTTTAGGAAATACACCAGGCAGTCGGGGACAGGATATTACCATGACACCCCATCTAGCTGACACAGCACCTGTCACCAGGATGGTAAGAGTGCATGTTACCTGGAATAACATGGGATAGATGTCAGCTGTGTGACCTGGCTCTGCAAATTATTGGTAATACAGAGAGCATCCTGGCACTACCTTTCTTCCTTGATGGTCCCATAAAAACACAAGCAGGACACATCTTGTTTGCTTGTTTACAATTTGTCGTCAAATTGGATTAAATATCAGTCCAATTATTTATTATTTAATAACTGAACCGATGAGAGCCCTAGACATAGGAGTGTAGAAATGGACTTAAGTCAATGCCAGAATCTGCGTAACGAAATTTGAAGGTGGCTACACCTTGATTTACACATTTATCACCCCAAAAATCAGCACAGTGGTGCACGTGCATAAAAACCAAACTGAAGTAGTCAGAAAATAGCATTGCATTACACTAAGACATTTCATTTGTTCAAAATTAAATTACTTTATATAAAAATTCAAATCAAGTGACTAACCAACAAACACTAATAAGGTTAAAAGTTCTACCTGGTGGAAAAAGACAGGATAACCCCTTCATAATTTGTTCAATACAATATTAGCTATATGCTAGAATGCTTATGCTCCAATGCATGATAATCACCCACACTGCAGGTGACTGCATGCCTGCAGCCATTAAGCATTATGTTGTGCATTATGATTTTGTTTAGTTGCAGCGCAGAAAAAAATGGACTTTGAGAGAGACAAAGTCTTACATTTAAGGACTTACCTAGTTGTGCTTGTATATCCATAAAAATATGAAAAGAAGAAACAAAATTCAGAAAGCTGAATACTGTAACTATGTGTTTGCAGCTAGGTATGCATTCTTTTATATTCTGATTCGTGGCAACAACAGTTGTGCAAAGTATTGCAGTAAAAGCAGTAAAAGCACAAAGGAAGTCAAAAGCAAGTTCAATCTGACAAGCTGTAAACTGTCCAAATGTACGCTTGAACAGCTGACACTTACCTTTCAGGGCAGATAATACTATAGAGCCTACATGTACAGTAAACATAGTTCCAATAATTTTGATGTTTCCACTTCAAGTTTCGCTGAGGTATCTATACAGTTCAGTTCATTTTAAATATGAAATGATAAATCAATGAATAAATGACCAGGTGGAATGTCAAAATACACAGTGTAATCCCTATAAAAATTATCTGTGCAATCTTCTTAGTCAGACATTGAAACAGATTGCAGGATTACAGGATACACAGGTAATATTTTGAGGAAATGTAGATGGGCAGTTTTGCTGATGGCTATAATCAACAGTAAGTTTCCATTTTAGATTTCCTCCCTATGACCCACAAAGATATCCACTCTGAATTTGTCCCATTCTAATGCCCATCCAAACTTCTCCTTCCTTCTAGCAGTGATAGCGTAGACGTTAGAAAAGCAAGCTTGTAACTGGAAAGTTGCTGGATCAAATGCCTGGTTTGGACATTCTGGGCGTGGAAAGTGAATAAGACACACTCACCCCTCTCTCAACAACTACCCTTGAGGACAGCACTTAACCCCACACTGTTCCAGCTCAGTGGCTAGTAGTACAAGACTGATTATACTGGGCAAATCCCAAGTGTGAATGTGTGTAACTGAGTGAGTGTGAAGCAGGGTGTTTATCTAAAGGAGCATGCGTGCTCAGTCAGCTTTCCCTGGATAAAAAGGGTCTAGCAATGTACCTCAGGAAAATAGGAATGCATGTGTTTGCATGTTTGTGTGAGTGTGTGGGTGTGTATGTGAGAATTTGCATCTGTTCGCTTGCGTGTGTGTCTGTGTTTGTGTCTGTCAGATCTCATAATAGAAAATGTATCATCAGATACAGCATAGCAGTTTCCTGTCAGCGGAAAGAGATGGTGAGGAGAGAGGAAGGACACAGCCATGTTGAAACAATGACAACAGCCAACAAAATATCAAAATATCAATTATCAATAGAGCTCCATTTAAATGAAACAAAATAAATTACTTCACATCTCCTGCCTGACAGTTTGCAGAGGCTTTATCTATCCTAGTAAACATTTGATTTAATTGATTTGGGACACAAAATAATGCAAGTCAAAGCTGCATTATTGAAATGCATTAAAAAAAATCAGTTACTAAATGAGTAGCAAATATGATACATATCATATGATACATGATACATGCCTTTACCTCTCTGTAGTTGGCTGTAGTTAGTTTATCTATTTTTGTTTTTTCTTGATTTTTTTTCCATTTACTTTTCCTCGAGCTCATACTTTAGTATAGAGAGGGGCAGAGATAAGAGAAAGTTGCTGTGGGGCTGCCCAGCACACTTCCGACAAATATCACATGTGAATGCCAAAATGACAGGAAAATAGTACTGGTGGAGACGTTGTGCATTCCCCAACACCCCATCCACCTCACACTCTCCTCCTTTTCTGTCTCAGCTCCACCATCATACCCCTCCACCCCCCCCTCTGATCCTGGTATCATAGTATAGCTTAAGACATTAAATATAGCCTCAGACATGAAGCAAATCGATAAAGGGTATAAGAGAATTTGGTCTACTTGGTCTTGATATTAAAATTGTCTCCTTGAGCAGGGAATATGTGAGCACAGGGAACTAGTGGTCTATAAACGCTCTGTAGCCTTGCAATGGCTCTCAGCTCTCTTTGCTGAAGTACTATTCTCTTGGGAGTGGTGTGTCCATCTGTCTC
>OOFE01051213.1:62656-70156 GCA_900323365.1 Monocentris japonica | reverse complement strand
CCCATGCTTTCATTACCCCCAGTCAGAATACCTGCCAGGCCAACTCCACTGAACAACTTGCAAGTCTAATAGCTTGAAAATTGCTCCATCAGCTAATTATGATTCCTTCTTTTCTTTCCAGTAACATCAAACGTGTTTCAAAGCTATTCAGGAAAGTGGCACTTTACCACTGGTCAGAGTTTTAGAGGAAATTACGTTCTATGATGTAAAAGTAATGTAAGTTAAATAAACTGATATTTCTGTGGATTATTTATCTATTTCTTATTTGATGGGAATTGTGATTTCATGTTCACCAAGCTTGCCACCTGCCAGCCTGCCATGTACATATGTAATATATACAGTATATAGGTATAATAAACTAAGCCTATGATACACATACATATGATTAAGCACATTTATTTGATTTTTTTAAAAACATTTTTAAGTGAAAAAATAGGAACTTTTAAATCATTTTGCAATTTATTTATTTATTTTTTTTCAGCCACTGACCTTTACTGTTTTCTATGGCATAAGTGGGTATTGCCCGAAATCAATGTGTATCTTTAGTTTTAGACATATTTAGCTGCAGGAAAGACTTATCACATTAATTGACAACAACATCAACAATGGTATCGTGACCCATTTCATCTGCCTGATGAAATAAATTTCTTCAGCATATAAAATGTACGGGAGTGATGTGAGACAATCCTCTTCTCATTTCTGACAGGCCCCCATTTTCCCTCAGTCTTTCGATTCTATTGGCGAGAAAGTCAAGGATCCAGACAACAACACTAGAGCCAATAGCATAGCTGTTAGAATTGCAGACACAATTTTGTTGTGGTCAAAGCTGATGAGAAATCAACAAATAATAACATTGGCATTAGTCATGGTATCCTCTAGATGTTTGTGTAACAAGTCAAAGTGTGAATGCTGTGTCCTGAACACCCTCCTTGGGCCAGTGTGGAAATTGAAGCAGTTCTTTTCCAGGGCGCCTTTGTGATCAATTCTCAAAGGATTTTATGACTAATGAAGTCAGGGCAACAAATCAGTAAGTACCTTGGATCCCAGTCAATTTTTTTCCATAACTTTGGCACTCTACTTGGTTCAGTGATAAATTAATGATAATTGAACACAGGGTATGAAGAAGTTAAGGAATGAGTGAAACGCCAGGCTAAGGTGCAGACAGTCGTGGTCCACTGTGCCACACAGAGCAACGGGTGATGGATTTCTAGGCTCTCTTGATCGATTCATTGCGCAAATTAAGAATAAAACAGAGCACACTAAGCTTGTCAAATGGAGTGATATCATGTTCTTTTTCTTGCACTTTGCTTGCAGTGCTAAAACTGTTCTTTTTAATTTTATCTTTGCACATCTGTTGACCTCACCTGATTTCACATTTGAAACCTTTTCTGTTTGAAAACCCTTATTTTCAGTTTGAAAGCCCTTCTTTTTCTATTCAGCTCTACTTTACTTCTGCAGCATTACTAACAGGGCACACTCTCACAACCTTATCTGCACAATGTGACAGCCAGGACCTAACAACATCTGTGAGTTAGTCAATGGCATCGCATGAGTCTTGAAATATATCTTTGAAGTTCATACAGCTCTGAAGTGTCAGGGAGGAATCATCAGTGCACTTCTTAAATTTTGTTGTAAGTACTTTATCTCTCCGCAGGATTGTGTGATACACTGGGAGAAGGTCCACGTGCCTCACGGAGGAAGGGGTGATGGACTTATAGGCTCAGTGTACAGTGTTAACAGTGTAGATAACCGTTCAACATCTCCTGTGCATAGGCCATCTTTGACCTGAACAGATCAGCAACAACCTCCATTCACTGCTGAATCCTTTTAATATACTTTGAAATGCAAGAAGGCTGGAAAGAGAACCTGCCAATTAGAAATCAAGCATCTGGCGATATTTTAGAGTTCAGTGCACATAAAGAACGTATAAAAAAAATGGCTGTCTTGTTGAATATAATTGCAATCTGTCCAAAACCTTAGGCATCCTGAAAAAGAGAGGCTAGGTATGAAAAGGGCTGTACTTGGTTTTCTGAGTATTTGATATGGCCAAAAATATACTTACATTAAAGTTGACAGTCTGCACTTCAATGTCATATTTATTGTGTTTATCCAGTGTAATAATAGTATAGAACAAAACATCATGTGTCTCAGTCCAAATCCTTACAATATGGAGCTCATTGTGTATTTTCTGAACAGCTAGAAGAAGGAACACATTAGCACAAGACTGTTCTTGTTTGAAGGATGAAGTGAATAAGAGTTTTTGCATTGGTGGGTAAAATTCACCAGGTGTCTCTCAGATATTTGATCATGTGAAACAATTTCTCTATGCATTTTTTATATGGCTGGCTCTTCACCAAATGCAGTATGGTCTTAGTTTAGTAAATATTTCAGGATTGGTTCACCCCAACAAATAGCTTGAGTATTATCCTGTTTGTGGGCAGCGACGTCATTTAATGAAAATTTGGTGACAATCACACCAAAAGTAATCACACAGTTAATCAATGTTGTTGTGAAAATGAGACAATTAAAATATATGTAGGCTGAAAAATGTCCAGCACAAATAGTTGCTTCTCAGTGCAGTTTGGCATCTCTCAAAATTTTGGCAGTGTTTTCATCCGAAGGAGCTCATCATTTTATCTGTACACACTGGATAAGAAAAAAAGTGTCTTGTGATTTTATGGAGAGGAAAAAGACATTGCCTTAAATGTAAGGCATGCGCTCCAGGGTTGAGGGTACAGAGGAAATACTGTGGTATAAATGCCCTTCAGACTGGTTATATGCCACTTTTTGCTTACAGCTCCTCAGATAATCAGTGTTAGTGATGCTGGTTAGAAAAATCTATCTTGATGTTTCAATAATAGTTACTGTCCTGGGTATCGTCACTCTTTTTTTAATGCATTGTATTCTTCATTCAGATGTATGCATTTGTGATATTAGACTCAGGACATATTCCCCTCAAGTCTCTAGTTAAGGGAGGCAGTAGTGACTGTGACACTAATATAGACTATACTGTCACAGGACGTAGAAACACGACACACAGACATATTTCATAACTTATAGTCAGTGGTATTTCTGTTTAAGTACAACAATGTTGTTTGGAAAGTGAAGATCTCTTTAAACCACCTTGGAACCTGGAGACTGACCATAGTATATATTTCAGATAGTCAAAAGGTTTTCCACCTTGTGTAGAGACAAAAAGCCCAGAAGCACAGAGCGTGAATTATGATGCATGGTCTTGAGAGTGATGTACAAGAGTACATATGTGATGTACTGCATACTTAATATTCTGATGTTGTCTCTTTTTTTGGAGGAAAAATTACTTATTTCCTCTAAATAGCTCAAAGATCGTTTCTTCCCAGGACTTATCGTGGAGAGATTGGTTAATTACGATGTTTCTCCAAATACTGGTACTAAAATATTAACCAGAAAACCACTTGACCGAAAGGGCCCATCTATCCTCTCTCCTGTATTTTGTAATCCTATTTCTTTCCCCCCCTCTCCTCCCACTACGCTAAATGCCCTGAAGCTTTGTCATATTCCCTGACCCATCTCTTTCTTAAAAGAAAAAAGGAAAAAGTGGGGCCATTTTCCATCGCACTTTGTGAAGGCAAGCAGTAACAGTTTTCCCCAGAGATGTCAAAGTACATTCGTTCGCTAGATGAAAACAGAAAGCATCAAAATTTCTCTCTCTCTCTCTCTCTGCATATTTTGATCCTGCTTTAGTGAAACACAGGGATCCACTTTGTCACCACTGCTTTCTCAAAATAAAACCTGCAGTTGCACTTCACAAGCTGAAAGAAAAAAACACTTCTCCAAAATAACCTTTACATCCTCAAAGAAGTACAGTATGTTTCTGTCATTTGTCAACCAACATTTAACACATTGTATGGGCAAATGCTTGATTTACCTACCCGTCTTTTTCACCATTGAATACTGAAGAATGTGATTTAAAAATACTTCCCGCACACACTAACAACTTAAGATCTAACAGAGTGCTATAAAAGATTATACACATGGAATATGTGCTTTGTTAGATAGTACACTGTAGACAGAGAATATGACATGTGACAATGATTGTCAGCCAGATTCAAACCCACATCTTTTGTATATGGTATGTGCCAACTGAGCCACAGGGACACCCCCAAAATGCCATAGTTTTACTATGTCTTTTATTTAGCATGCATATCCAGTCATGGCCTCTAATACACTATATCCTTTTCATCTGTCCATCTGTTTATCCAAACTCACGCAAAAGTTGGATTTCAGGCAGAGCGAGAGCGAGAGCGAGAGAGAGAGAGAGAGAGAGAGAGAGAGAGAGAGAGAGAGATGGGGAATAGCAATGTCCAGAGGCAAGCCATATCTACTCTGTGCAATTATCATATCAGTGTGTCAACACTTTCCAGTGCTTTCCCAAAAAGCCACTGAATGTTGTGACCCGCCGCTGTGTGCCGACATCAAACTCTGACCTGATCTCCCAAAGTAGCAGCAACTTCCAAATGATGTCTGGTGACTGTCTGGATATTAATGTGGCACATTAAAACAGAATAGAGCATAAAACATAATATAATGAAGTCAGACTCTGATCTAACTATACATCCAGCATTCAGTCGCGTCAAAGCGTGTACACGATCTTTGATTGTCTGCCAGTTTCCCCTCTTGACTGATTCCAGTGCATTCCTCCCTGCCAAACAGGGCAAAGCCCTCAGATGAAAGAAACACATTTGCTCAGTTTTTACAAGAAATATTCTTAAAGTGAAATTTCACTGTGGTAGAACATTTCTATTTTAGTGTGTATACATCTACAGAAGTTCAGGAATGCCCAACCACCAAAATTGGCTTCTCTGCAGATCTATAGTCAATAGATGACAATAATAAAGAGGCAGCTTAGGAAGCAGTGGAGGAAGGTGATAGATAGTGAGTAAGAGGGTGTCAATGTCCTGCAAACAAACCTGAAGAATTGGTTGGCAGCTTTGTGGAGAGCAGAAAATCTTGGGGAAAAAACAGCACAAAGAAAGAATGGGCTAGAATAGCATTCTACAAGGAACCATTTAAATTTGTTGAGGCTATTTAGTAAAGAGTGGCAGCCTGAAAGCAACAAAGCAATAGCTAGAAGACCACTTAGAATATGTGCATACAGATAGGGAAAGGTATAGAGAGATAGAGCTGCCCACAGATGTCCAACCAAGTGAAATGACAGGCTACCAGATGGATATTAGCCACCCCAAGTGGAAAGAGGTACAAAATGTGGTAAGGGGCTTCATCAGCCCCAGTGGCCCCTAATGCATTCAGCTCTGTATCACATAAACTATTGTAGGGGGATTTACCTTTTTTCAGATTTCCGACCATCATCAAAAATCTAGTCCGGTCATATTTTCAAGATATTCAGATGCTCTTCACAACAGCGGAGTTTACTACAGCATGGTAGCATCTGGAGATAGGCATCATGGCAGGGTGCACAATTTCCCCTCTAGCTTTCACCATGACATCAAAATGGGTGGTAGGAAGGGAAAGGCTGCTGGGAGGGCTACACGTCCCACACATCAGGGCATATATGGACAATATCATATGACTACTACTTTACAACTACAGTACCTTATGCCAAAAGCTTGTTGATCAAATTAATGATAACCTTAATTGGACTACAATGAGTCTCTATTGTTAAGGGGAAACTGGCAAACAAAAGGTTCTACATAGACAAGGAAGCCTGTCAAAAGCTTAGGTAAGTGGTATGATGTGAAGCATATTCAACCAGCCAGGAAGAAGCTTCTACTGTCTAAAAAGAACAAGGCTGCTCGAGTTTGCCAGAGACCACCTAGACAAACCTTAAGATTTCTGGAAGTCTGTTCTCTGGACAGTTGAATCCAAAATTGAACTGGTCACCATCAAAAATGCCACTGCCCATCACCAAAATAACCTTACCTCGACAGTCAAGCATAGTGGTGGGAGTGTCATGGTCTATGGTTTACCTATACGAGTCGATTTGAACTGGCACGCACGTGCATCCAATTTACAAACGAATGGCATTCATCATCTGATACTCCTGGGATACGCACAAATCGAGATTTTCCACAATGTTCCATGTTCCATTAATGTTCCATGAATCCCACGTTGGCATTTTCATACACACACGAATACGAAAAATTCACAAAGAATTTAAGAAAAGTTTTGTGAACGAGGCCCACAAATTGCTGCTAAAGCAAGTTACTTGTGGCAACTGGACAATAAACTATATAAGGTTATATGGCTCATAAATACAAACATGAAATGGTTATATGGTTATATTATATACATTTGTTTTTCATAACCATCTGGAATCATTAAATGAATACAAACACAGACAGATTGCCAAAGAATGCAAACATTGTTCACCAATTATTCAAAGGATTATCCTGGATTACTCTTAGAGCATTACATGCCATGGGATCTCATCATTCAGCCCCTTAGGTGATAGTCTGTAGGTGTTTGCTCAAAATATACTCTATATCACCACCTTGATCAAAAGGTTTCATCTTCTCTGTACCACAGAACCTTAATGTAGAGCTACCCACAATATTATGAATGTAATATGTAATAACTGTCAGTGTTAAAAAAACTATCCCTCTGGTTGTGAACAGAATTGTTTTAGAAATCCAATCTAATTCTCGGTTAAAATGACATTAAATATACACAGATTTTAATGCTTTCATTGGCCGACAGTATGCATCGTTAATGGGATGAACCACTGGTAGCAGTAGTCAGCTGGCTTTTTGCTGGGCCCACCAAAACCACCATCCCTCCATTATGAATTGTCAATGGGTGCCGAATCCTACACTGGATACTCGTTCCCAAAGATAAAAAATATCCGTATGCAGTGGATGGCACAATTAGAGGGAAGGATTAGGCTTTCTTGTTTTCTACAAACTATGTCTGTCCATTTTCAGAAGGAAAACTTCAGCAACTTCAGCAAAACACTTGGATTTACTAGTAATTTGATGTTGACAAAGGAGCAGTATCATTGCTTTATATGGACCAAGAAATCACAAACATAGAGGTTGGTGACTTATGCTAGGGACCTTGCAAGTGACTAACGCTAGTTAGGCAAACTAACATGCTTGAGAAGCCAGACATCCTGAACTGGACTTCTTGGCATGCAGCTAACGGCTAACAGCTAACGGCTAACAGCCAGCTTGTTAACTAGGCAACATGTGAGTCGTGAATGTGAGCATGGCAGCATCACTTTCCTGAGCCCCTTTATGTGCCATTTTAAAAGCCCTTTTATAGCATTTATAGACTATATTTAATTGTAATTTATAGTAATTTAAAGTAATATAGATATATAGAAGCTAGTGATAATCACTACAAAATCATAGACTAGACTAACATAGACTAACTTTAGTTCAAAGGATGAACAGTTAAAAAACAAAGGGAGAGTAAAAAATATCTTAAGTGAACCATTTTAATGAACACTTCTAAATCGTTGCTTTGAGTCAGCAAGTCGCCCAAACAAATATTCAAATATCC
>OOFE01051213.1:39494-62559 GCA_900323365.1 Monocentris japonica | reverse complement strand
GCACATAGGGGGAGAAAGTAAGATGGCAAAGAATTAAACATCAGTAGACACTTCAGTTTTCTTGATTTTGACTGTTGCATCAGGTTTCCCCAGTCATAAAGTAGCCAGTACCATTTGTAAACAACCCCACCCCCCTGTTACCTATATGTTTGAATTGGTACATCAATATCTACAGATGTCCCAGTCACAATCAATTTCAGTCTCAGTCAATTTCAAACAGATAATCATTACATCCCTAGTTACTTACGATAGTCACTACAGAATGAATGACAGGAGAAACACAAAAATAAGTGTGGAGAGACAGAGTGAGAGAAAATGGTGAGAAAGGAGGAAAGGGCAGAAATTTATATGCCACATTTACCTGTAGACCGTAATGGTTCGCTAAAGGTCTTAAGATAAGTACCTTTGCAGATAAGCACAGCAACTTCCAGAGTTTTGAATGGAGTTTGGCGTGATGGTCTCTCCATACGAGACAGAACAGCACATATCAGGGCTATGCTTGCCCTGGTATTTGTTAAGGTTAATGTTGGTTAACATTAGCTTCATGAAACGTGATATGAGATATGTCTGCCATTTTGATAATTAGGCTTATTTGACGTTCAGGGAGTAGAGTGGTGTGTGCATGAGCTGCATGCTAGGGACTGTGCGAAAGAGAGAGGAGAAAGGCAACTGAGAGAATCCCTCTGGCTGGCGAGAGCAATGTAGGCTAACACAGGCTGGTGTAAAATGACATTGTTTTTCTTCAGACTACTAAACTTAAGTGGACAAGTTGGGCGGAAAGCAAGGAAACAGTCTGTGTGTGTGGGTGTGTGTATGTATGGCAAGTATGGCAGAGACTGAGACAGAAGGAGCAAGAGAGAGAAACCTCTTTGTTGATAACCCTTGGATTTTATGTTTATGTGGCATTTAAAATATTTCATCACTTCACAGTAGGCATTTTTTCCCCAAAAAGATTTTACTTCAGCACTGATTGTACCAGGAAGATTAGATGCTTCCACTTCGGCCATAATAGCCACAAGGAGGGGGTGGTCCGAAGCATGTCGATAGCAACATGGCCCTTAACCTAATGAGATGGCTGAACATAGAGCAAAGAGCACTAAAGCAGTTCGAACAAATCAGATGAACCTTCAAAACCTGAAGAAGTGACACCACTTGCATGAGAAATTCATAGCAAGCTTTTCCTGTCTGAATTAAAATCAGTGCACTGGATCTTTAAAAAAATCCTGATAGATCGCTTTCACTTTTTAATCAGGTTTTGAAAGGTCAAGCCTTTTCACACTGAGGTCTGAATGCAACCACATAAGAGCAACATAATGAGCTTCACTCACTGCCATTTTAAATGTAACAACCAAATTATATTTGCTGAGCATTAAGACAAGCAAATAGGTGCTGAGACTAGGAGGAACTCTTTTGGCATAACTAGGCTGTTTTGTATCACTTGCAGCAAAGAAATGTGTTTTTAGCAGACAAATAGACAATGTGTTGCTCTACAGTTCAAAGCTGAACAGCTACAGCAAATGATAAAAAAAGGCTTCTTATGGAGGCAAGGTTGAGATCACAAACAGGGTCCTATATTGCTCAAATGGGAAGGGGTAGCACTGTTTTTCCCCAAAGCCAATGTTTACCAGTTAACTGATTCATGAAACATATAAACATCAGAATTTTCAATGTCACATATTTCATAAATTCATAGTGTAAAGATATGGGACTGGATAAATTTGATTTAAATTGAGGATACTTTTGTCATGCTCTTCCACAGTTCCTGACAATTGTACAGTCTACTGAAAAAAAAAATGTGCTGGACACCAAAGAAAACACCACTCTTATATAAAAAATTCTGACAATCAACTCATTGCTTAGCAACAGAGGGTTCCATAGCAACTGTGGAGCATTCTCCCTACAATGTTGCTAGAGAAGCATCATGATTTATCCAGTCTTGAGTCTGTTTCTGCCTTTGGCTGCTGCTCCCATCAAGCTCTTTTATTTCTCAAGGAAATAAACAAACAAACCAACATGCTATCATACACCCAATGCCTCACTAGCATCAAATACAGCACCCCCAAGAAATATCGGCACACTCGACAAAGAGTAACCAAACTGGTTGTAGAAAATGAACAACATAAGAAATTAGCTTTATTCTTAGCTCAGACAGTTTAGATTGTTCTGTCACCCAGAAGCGATCATTCCTCGATTTCACTCGTTCTTTTTCGCTCATTAACCACGCCTATTTTATTTTAAATGTTGCGGCTGGTGCAATTTTCTCCAGGGGGGGCTGTGCCACAAATCAAGCAAACATGTACTAAGGTGTTACACCAATATATTTAAATTAATGAATGAGCTTAAAGTTAAGGTACTTCAATTAGTGCAAATTCTTTCTAATAATTTTCTTGTATCCTCAAATTTGTTCTGGTGGAATCATATGTTGAACCATATGTTGAACCATAACGTCAGGTTGATCAGGTCCAAGCTCTTTGTCTCTTAGCTTCTCTTGCAATGTTCTTCTCTCAAAAGGCGTTTCTTCTTTCTCCATGCTAGCTAGCTGATTTGCGATCTTCATCTGTTTCAAGGCTCTTCCAACTCTACTCGCTCAACAACTCATTCTGGCGCATTTTATGTCAGACACACTGTGAGCCACACGCCCTCTGTTGCCACCCAGTGGTGTTATATGAATTCAGCAGCATTCAGAAAAATGTTGTGGGCGCTAGTACCAGGCGCCCCACCGAGCTCCTATCTCTTGAGCTAACTGCGCATGTACATCTTATAACGAGAGTCAAAGGGCAGACATTCCAGCACCCTGGAAACATGTGACCTATCAGTAGCTTTCTACAATGTAGAACATTTTTAATCTACATTTTACATTTTACTCACTATACAATATTTAACTTGCTAAACAAAAAATATGTATATTTCAAAGTCTTACTCAATGAAGGTCTAGGACGTGTGGGGAGTGGTGAGGTGGCACCCCAGCGCCCTCTATTGGCCAGCCGCCAGTGCATTTTGACGAGATCATTCAAAATGTGGGCAGGGCCTTGGTGATGGTGTAATCAAACAGTGCAAAGGAAGAAACAGCGGATGAAGATGTAAGTCAGTCTTGTGATAGAAGCCATCATTATAAAGCTGAATATACCTAAGCCAAACAGTTTATGGTTTTTAAAGCTTTTATTCAGGGAAAGGATGATTTTGGTGTCTTGCCAACTGGCTTAATCTATTAACTAGCCCCACTTGTGCATGAAGACATGGGTAGAGATAGGCATATTGTTATGGTTGCATCTCCCCTCCCTTCATTGCAATGATGAAGGACCAAGTAAAGGAGGCGAGTAAGCTTGGAATAACGGCACTGCAGCTCGGCGTCAGTGGAGAGGATGATATTTTGAATGGACATTGTTTGCTTTTGTTCGGGAGCCCTGAGGCTTGGCTGCTAAATGATAGGCGGAGGCAGATGTTACATTCCGAGGCGTACAGGAACAGACTGTGTGGTATGAGTGGATGAGGTCCACGTTACATATAAATGGCAAATCCATATTTTAATGTTTATGTGCTGTGATGTTCATGATACAACTCTTTTTTGAGGCAATGGACCAGGTCTCTAGCTTTTAAGATGGGCTGAAAATTTAATTTGATGCTGTTATAGCTGTTATATAGTGAGCTTGCTAACTGGATTTAGCCTCGAAGTATTTGGATTTGCAGTAGCCTATTACAAAGCTATCACACTGTCTTATGTTTATGCTTTTCTGGAACCTACCTATGTAAAGCTGTGCTTTGAAATAACATCATCCCCTCCCTTGCTTTGATTGGTAAGGAACTACATTACACCAGGACTAGAACATCATTGGTTGGGGGAAATCCCTGCTCGAGTACCCGCCTCTATGTTGACATCAGAGAAAGTTTAGTACATATTGAAAATGAACTATTTTCTTCTAAACAGTAGTAAATAATTGTTAAATAGGCTTTCAAATCAGCACTTACAAACTCAGACCTTCATGGTATTTAAAACAGAAGTATTATTAAATATTAGCCATTGCCAGTGCTATCCTTAGGGCAGTTACACAGCGCTGAATATTTGGCTAATACACCTATGAAATATTAATAATTGGACAGGGAAATATGATTTCTACAATAATGGGGATTTGGTTCATCCTTCTCAGCATGAAGTGACACCCTGACAAGTATAACCTGAGCAGTAAGAGACTGTCCAATACTGTATTAACATGTATTATTATATACTATGGAGATGTAAAGCTAAGCCATGATTATCTGAATAAACAGACAAACATAACTTATTTCTGAGCACACTGAGCAAAGGCAGCATCACAGATACATCACAAGATAATATAATAATCTTAACATGACAGGTTTGTACTACTATATATATATACAGTATATTGTTCTTCATATAAAGACCATAAATCTTGTCACGTTAGTTTGGTTCAAGCAATTGTTGTTGGTAGACTTTGCACATAGTTTTTGTCACTAGACATTTAAACAATGTTGCCAAGCTGTGATTTGATGTTACTCATGGATATTTAGACAAATGAAGTAGTATTTTTAGCTTACTCTCTTGGATGACAACAGATGCTTGTTTTTACAGTGCTTTGCAGACAAGAAGTAAAAGATGCAAAAAATTATATATTTTTAAAGATGACGCCAAAATCAATTACTGAGAATAATGCCTTGACTGGAGGCATGTAATGAATAAAAATCTATACATTAGTCTTTTCCATGTGGAGTGTCATTTATAAAGTGAATTATTGAGCCATTTGAGCAAATGTGACCTCTCTCAAAGTCACACATTATACAGCCCAGGCGTCACTTGGTATGTAATCTATAGATATAACACATAGGTTGGTGAGTGTTTTTTCCAAACAGGATCAGTCATGCAAAATGTGTGGTGCAACCACTAGCATGAAAAACATCTACTTACATTTTTTTTTGTCTTATCTAGGCTGTGATGAATTTCTCATGAAGCACAGGGGCTAAAATGCACTCTGAATAGCCTAAATTCTGTCAAATTCCAACAAGAAATGGCACGAAATCTTTCACCTGAATTGCTGATGAGGCAAAAATCTTTTGCCACCTAGATATTCTAAGGATTTGAATTAGTTATATTTATGTAGAAAAATAAATAATCAGACTCCAGTGACAACTGAATATGTTTTTTTCACATCAAATTTCTTCCTTGTCTTATACAGTGATTGAGCAGGAAATACTCACTGAAATTGCACAATTTTTGTTTTCTCAAATAGTGAAAGGAGAAAGATTTATATGTTTTGTTTTATATTTTTTGAACCACTTGTCCCATACTGTGCTTGAATATTCTGATGGAGAGTCCACTGTAAAAAATCCTGTTAAGTCCCATTAAGAACTATTGAAATGATCTGGTCTTTGATTTGTTATTAAGAAAGACAATATTGTTCAAAACCATGAATACAATTTAAAGATCTGGTAACAGATTATATGAAATGTTGATGTCATAGTGGTAATTGTAGCTGTTGTAAATATGACATTTTGTGCATGAATCCTCACATAAAATAAATATGTTCATTTAGGGCTTCTTGATGAGTGGACACAATTGCACCATCTAATAATCAAATTTAACAGTGCAGCAGATGGAAAACTTTCTCCTGTCAAAGCTGCAGACATGTTTGATGTTATTACCCATGAAGGTGACAAGAGTGGCTAAACCAAAAACAAATATAGAAATATAAATATTAAATTAAAATGGTGTTTTAACAATATCATAGTTTATGGTTGCAACAGTGCAAATGTGGTTATAAACCTACTGCAAAAAGTGGAGCAGAAAAGAAATCTTTGCTCGAGAGAAAAGAAACAAGGAAAACATTCAGATCTGGAATGAATGTGGTTTTAGTGTAACTACACTTTAGTAAAAGTTGAGACTGTGCCAAGGGCTTTTCCATCACTGCCTCTTATAAGGGTGACATTTGCAAATACAAGTGAACATAGAAATATTTTTGCCCCCAGGTCTGAAAGATTTTCAAAATGATACGACAATACTGTAATTAAGTTCCAGATCTACCAAGGCTTTGCATGAGCACTTTTTGTGCTTGTCAAAATGGAAGACTGATCCACTAACCAGGTGCAGACCTTCTGCAGTTTTAACTTAATTAATATGGATTTTGATGTGTGTCAGTTGTAGAGTGCAAAAATGGAGGACAAGATTAATCAAGAGACTCCTTCTGTATAATTACGTAAGCCTTTCTATTTGGCCTGCGGTATTTAATGCCTAGAGAAAGTGTGTCTACACTTATCAACCTGCGTCAAAATAGCCTGTTGTGGTCTGCTGCATGGTCTGCAGTATTGTATTGGATGAAGGAATGCCTGTGGCTGAGGAGGGTCAAGGAGGAGGACCAAGAAGGAGAGGATGATGTCAATTTAGTCATGACTACTTTGCTTTGGCCTAAATTTAATTAAAAAAAAGTAAAAAAATTAATGTTTATTGTTGCTCAATCTGGAAATGACTTGGCCAGATCTTAAAGTTTAATATTTTATTCTACAGTAAACAGGTTAATGTTGGGCATTTCAGTACAAACGTATAAATGTGTTTACCTTATTTGCACAGGGATCTTTAAAGTTTCATCTAACCTTAGAAATTATTGCAGAGCAGGCGTATAGGAAACCTATTGGCTTTATTCTGTAGCCCTGCCCCATGTTTTCCTTAGGCCTAATTAAATGTGGCATATATTTACCACTTCAGTCATTTGAACTGAACACTTTCCTTATCCATTCATTATTTTTCCCAATATCATTACATAAGTCATGAAATAGCCTTGGTGTTGTTTTGCAGAAGAAAAATAAACAGTAGCAGTGAAAAAATGATTTGTAAACTAATGGAGGAGGGCAGACTGTTTTTTGTCAACTGTCACATTAGGCATGCTATTAAACTCGTACAATTTGCCTACAAAACATATGGTCCCTCTTTTTCTCTTCCACCCGATGACATGTTTCACCCCAGAGAACCCCGAAATTGCAGCACCTTGATTTGCATGCCAGGTATTGGTAAAACAGGTGCAGAATTTGAGAGAGCTGCCTGCACCATTCTTTATGTGTGTAGTAATGTTTTTTAGTACAATAGGGCCATGCTCAATACTTACTCAACCCTCTTGTAAATGATAAGCATTGTCCTGGATGTAGAAGAAAAATCCACCATAAAATACTTTAACACTCTATAAAAACAGCTATTGCATTCCTGGGTCCATTTTATTGTTTTTTTCTTATTCCCATGAATAACTGGCCAAACGGTGTGACGTAACGTTGAGATATTTCCAGCGCAGGTACAATGGAGTTTAATAACAGAACATTTTTTCAGCTATCTAAAACATCAGCGGTAAACGTCAGGTTTTGGTGTCAGTCCCTCAGAGTCAAAGAGCAAGAGCTTCTTTCTAGACTCACCCTTTTGCACCAATGTTCAACAATCATACAGGGAGAAATCCATCGTGAAAGAGGCAGAGACACCAATTCCTCCACTGAAAGTAGACTCAACAGACCAGAATGCAATGCAGCCATACGACATGTTCTGTTTTGAGTAAAGTTTTTTTGTTCTGTTTTTTTGTCTGGAAAAACTCTATTGCCATTACTATCACTACCATTATAGCTCTGTCCACCTACATGTAAAACCAATGGCTGAATGCAACAAGTTCAGACACGTTCTCTTGGGGTTGTCCAAAGTCATTCTGGGAAATCGCTAAATGCAGTAGAAGTAGACAAGGCTTAAAAAAAAAAAAGGCAAGTTATAAAACTTCATCACAAAATAACTCCTGGAATGCAATGAACATCACAGATTGATGACATACAACAGTGTAAGAGTATCTGACTAGCCATAGTCTGACTAGTCTGTAACGCTCAATTTTAACCAGGTTATATCTTTAAAATAATATTAATAATATTAATTTAATGATGATGCAACACTGTATAAAACATGTTGACATCACGGCTCTGATGACCTTCAACACTCGTTTACTATGCATGCCTGTGACCAAATTATTGCAATTATGTTGTTATTCATGACTTCCTCCCATGTTCGATTGATTCAATTTGTGTTACCAATCAATTATGTATTACTAATATCAGGAGGCTAACGAAATAGCCTCCTGATATTAGTAATAGCTGTTGAATAAAGGGAATTCATTCAAGCAGTTCTGGCACAGGGAGTCATAAAGGACAGAGTAGAGGGCAAAGGAGAATGATGAGGTAAAACAGGAGAACAGAGGTAGTCCATCAAGGGAAGTCGGTGGGACAGAGGATAAGTAAAGGTGGCCTCATCTAACCGTCCTATCCTGTCACAAACCATGGACCTGACTTAGATGCCACACTAACAAGCTGTGTGTGAACAAAGGTCCAAACCTAAATACACAGAATTTGTCTGTGAATTGTAAACACTGCACCAACAGGTGTTTGTCATTATAAATCACAATTTGAGTTAGTTTAGTTTAGTTTAGTTTAGTTTAGTTTAGTTTGATGCCAAATAAAATACTGACAAGAACCAGAATAAAATCTCCAATGACCTTCCCACCCATAGACACTGAATATCACAGGCATCAATAAATCTATGGAGTGTAATGTTAAATCAACAGTCCATTTTGTGAAAAAATGTGAAATTGTGGTTGCCACACACTGTGCGTTATTCACATAGTGGCCATATTTGATTTATGTCATATTCTGGGTGGAAACACTACCCTGAAGACAACAAAGCAAATGTAAACAGAGGCAAAACCATTCCTTGACTGGACAAAAAAAAATAAAAAATGAATACACCAAAATAATCCTTCAATATCATCAAGAGATGAGCAGAGCTGGAGACAAAGAGTAGGTGCAGGCGGAAGATGGGAGGGACACAAGGGGAGGTGCAATTCATGATTTATTCTCATGACCAGTCTGTTTTGAACTAAAAATAAAAAAGAAAGAAAAATCAAACACTCTTGAAGTTTCATTTTTCATTCAATGATAAAAGGGACAACATGTCCACACATGGATATTTCAGTAGAAATCCGAAATTTATTGGCTAAGCTGTGTATAATTAATTCTATAGTCCAACTTCAATTGATTTAATTATAGGCCTCTTTAATTAAGTATGTCACACATTTACAATTTTAGATATGCTTTTAAACTACTTTTAATTTGTCTATAAAAAAAATCACCCCCCTAATGCCCTGTTTCAAGGGAAAACCAGATTCCAGGAAACCCCTAAACTCCACTTACTTCACTGGCATGTCATTTACTGGTAAATCGTGTAGAATCTGCCTGCGCTATTCTTTTAGCTTGTGGTAATGGTGTGTAGATCCTCTTAGTAGATCCTGGCCAATATGCCGCAAGAGGGTATGATTTCATGAAAGAATTATTAAGATTGACCTATCCATGAGTGCACAAAATCTTGCATCTAACTATATGTTCATGACCAAGACCGTCATTAAGGCTAAGTGTGATAGAAAACGTACGCAGATGAGTGAGCAGGGGGCCATGTTGTAGGCTGCCATTTTGACAAATTAGGATCAGTCTATCTCTCAATTATTTCACTGCCTCTTTTGTTCAAGTTCATTGCACAGTAAGAGTGGCCAAAGTATGTTTTGAAAAAATCAAGACCACACACCCTGCAAAATATGTAATATTTTGAAACCATTCACTCATCAAATTAGGCTTATAACTTGCCACCAAATGTCTGATTTGCCAAGGCGACAGAATTTGTAAAATTGAGTCCTGAGTGGTGCTCTGACACTGTTACATCCGTCTGTGCTGGCTTTGTTAAATATACACTATATATCAATCTGTATGCATGCCATTTGAAGTCCTACTATAAATGACAGCCATAAGAAATATTAATATATCTTACTTATGTGACACAAACCTTAAATCAACCAGTGCAACGTTCAGGAAATGAGAGAGCAGGGGACTATAAAATGTGTGTGAAAAGGGAAGTGTCTATTTTACTTTCATTTTCTCAACCACTTCACTTATGAGGATCTCACTACTTAGCACTCTTTGCTTCTCCTGCACTGCCATCTAGAGTTTAGAGTTTATTTATTTGCACATAAAATGATGATACACCAAAGGAACAAAGAAATAGTCACATCCTGCAGGTGATATAAAAAAAAAAGATACCAAAGAGCGTATAAAAACATCTCAACTCAAACAACAAAGAAAAAAAGATGACGAACAAAAAGTCAACTGATAACAGGATAACAGAATATAAATGACAAACTCAAATGGAGGAAAAATAGTATATCAAAAACAAAATGCATGAATGTAAATCTAGGAAAATAAAATAAATTCACATAGACATAATGCAAAAAATGGTGAAAGTGAAAGTGGCAGTGTGGCAGTATGTGGTAGTGGGTGTGTGTTCAAAGACACAAAGAGAAAAAGAAGGCGAGAGAAGGTGTGTTGTGCTACTAAGAGAAAACTTCAAGCAGTTCATCAGCCAGTCTATATTTGAAATGCAGAGAGATGTAGCCTTATTGGCAACGTGGATGTATCTATTCCAGTTCATAGCCTCTGTCTCTAATGGATCTATTAAGTTGATGAAAGAGCAGTGCTGTACACATGAAGTTAGATTTGTTTTGATATTCAGAGATAGTTTGTTTAGTTGGAACCATTTGGAGACCATCTAGAGACCATTCCATTATAAACCACATCAGCACATCAACAAAAAAAATATATATAAAAAAATCATAGCTTTCTTTGAAACTGTTTGTGCAATAAGACTAGCCAATGTACTGCATATCTTCAACATCAAAACTTTACGTACAGCCAGGTACATAACCTCCTTCCTGCTTATGATGACAAAGGTCATACACTTGAGCCCCTGGGTGATGCTGAGGAAATGTGGCACTAATTCCACCATCAATGCTGTGCAGTTCCTGCTACAAATGAACATTATGCATGCCCTGTACGCCAAATAAGTGCTTTATGTGAAACAAGTTATAGGCCTCTGACTTCCAATTCCAAAAGTGTCCTATCCTCCGTGTCTGTTATGGATGACAAAAGTTCATGAAGCACCGAAAATGAGGTGCTTCATGAAAAAATAAAATGTACCCAAAATGCACCCAAAGTACCCCAAACATCCACAGAGTACCCCAAAGTACAACAATTTTACCTCTCTCTTCACTCCAAAAAAACCCCAAAATAATCAGCAGAAGAATTATTACTGTGGAAATTATGGACATGCTATTGCATATAGATTAAAATGAACTGTGAAGAATTATCAATACATTACTGTATGTCCCCAGTGTAAACTAGTGTTTTATGAAAAGAACTTAAGATATAGAGTAACCCATCACAAATAAAAGCACTGTACAACATATTTACAACCTGGTGTAAGAGTCATTATCATCTAACAGCCAAATGTGTTATAACAAGACAAGAGAAATCATTATGATCTCTGATCTTAATAAGGCATGTCAGTATGGCACGACTAGGTCTACCATTACATTTTTATGTTTAGTCTCACATTGTATGGTATGTATGGTATGCAGCACATTCTCACATCACATTTCTAATCCCTAGCTTTGCGTGATGTATACCTCATTTTTATGTGGAAACCCTGTTTATAGGCTGTTGGAGTTCAATTATGAGATGGGCTTTCAAGCAGGCTTCCTGGTAGTGATGCTGGCAACATCTATCTCTGGATACCGTAAATGACATTTCTTTCCTTGTTTATCTATCTGAAACAATTGGATAGCTCCATCCTGCCCTTGGTCAGCCTATCCTGGCCCTCTCAAGGACACACCTCGCATCAATCACTGAAGGTTCAAAAAGTAAGTCACTGGGGATGTTAGGAGGAGAGTCGAAAAAGGAAAAAAGTGTCCTGCCTCACCAATGACTGACCTAGGATTTTTGCACTTTGTAGTCCACTGTGATACATTTTGGTGCAATTCTATCAGCATTTTTCTCTTTCATTTCAAAGTTGCTGAAAACAACACTTTGAATGTGAAGATGAAGTATGTCCTTTCTCCTGCATGCTATCTCTCGCCACCCTTGCCCCCCTCCGCCTGCCTACATACACACCTCAGTTAATTCAAATGGAAAATCTAAGTAAAGAGAAAAGTGAAAAGCGCCCACCTTGAGCATTTTTCCCTGTGTTTCCTCTGTAATAAATCATTGGGTGTTCTCTCTTCATCAGGATAGATATCACTTCTGCATGCCCCCACATCCATCCTGGTATTCTGACAACACCACTCCAGTTTTGCGCTGAATAGGCATTACTTTGACACTGAATTACGATGGGATGTGCTATCAGCCCACATGCAAAACAACCCACCATTTGACACGTGGTAACACACAGACTAAGAGATTGTCCCCAATATGGCAAAGGTGTCGAACTACTGTCATAAATCATTTAATGGCTACTGCCAAAATGCAGGTTTCAACCAGTGTCCTGCACGCATCAATCAGCGGTCATGTGCACAGAGGGCAAAATTACAGCAAGGGAATTGGTTTCTGTAAACAGACACTGCACACATATGTGAACAGTGTCTATCCTTTCATTGATAGATTTGAGGCATAGTACACACACTGGACACTGCAAAAGTAATATTTAGACGTGCTGTAGCGTCTACTTCAATTCACATGTTTGAACTCTCACTTTCACATTTGGTCAATTATGTGTCTATTCTACTCACCAGTCTCACTGCATCTGATCTGCAGTTTCATTGCTACATTTACTGCTTTTCCATTACAAATAAGATCAGGCTGCTGCTGGGACTCATTTGGGTCAATGGGAAATTAGATCAGTAAAACCCGGGCTCCGTATGGCAGACAGGAACTGGTGACCATACTTTGATGCCATGGCTGCAGGGTGAATTGGCACTGAGCCGCATCAGAGTGCCGCCTATAGCCAGAGATCAGGTGTTTACCGTTATGGCTACATACTGCCACACAGCCACAGTGAATTGTCTGGCTTTAACATTCTTGGGGTTCTGGTCTCTGTTGATGCTTTGCAATGTACAGGATCATTTAACTCTGAAATGTAAGTCAACTGGCCCCAAATGAAACCATTAACACAGATATCAATCAGCTTTACTGACATGGAACCAGTAGGTATGTTACCAATAATAATGGGTTGGACATGCTGGTCATCAGTTTTGCAAACAAAGCATCAATGCATCAAAACGGAATGAAACTAAAACCGCCAAAGCATATCTCTGTCACGTATTAACCAACAAACAGGAGCGATGCTGTTTAGCGATCCAAGAGTTGTTTTTGGTAATCAATAGTACCTGTGGCAACAAGATAAACATGTCAGCATGTTCCACTACATGCAACGTCTCTTTCTAGTAATATATTTTGTGATATTTTAGCATATTTAATGATGTTCTAGGCTACAAACATTGTATGAATTTAGACTCCTTTCTGGTAATTCTGCCATATTTTTTTACTTGGCTTTTATTGGGGACCGGGCTTTATTTATGCAAGCACACAACACTCCCCAGCTATTGGTAGAGAGCTGGCCACTATTTCAGGCCTGGGCTTTACTGGAAGTTTTATGGTATGCAACTACAGAACCAAAACTCAGCGATGTCATCATGATCTACAATGTGGAGCTGTTAAACTGACAATGAAAGGGATCCTGACTGCGGACATATAGAACTTAATATATAGAAGGCCCCCTGGGTACTCTCACTGTCACCTCTTTCATCCTTTCTATTTCATTCTCAATTAAACTATACATTGGTGTGACATTACAGCCCTACGACAAGACAAGCTCTTCTCTCTTCTTTTTGCCTATAAGGGAGAGTAGTGAATGTTCACTAATATACCTTGAAACACATTTTACTTCTGCACATGCAGCTCCGAAGCCTTTTATTTGAAGGTCTCCAAAATAATTACAAAATAGTTGTGTGCATTTTGCAGCAGTCGCAAGGATTCCTGCAAGGCTATACTTGCAAGCACAGCACGTACATCGCCTTCTGCTATAGATTTACAGCCTCCAATTTCTTGTCCTTCCTGTTTGTATGGATCTACAGTATGCTCAGTGAAATTCTTTGGCGCACGACTGACAACCCATTTAAGCCAGTTTCATCATTTTTTACCACACAAAGCCAAAAGATGTAAAGAAAACACAACAGTACTGTATTTGCACTAAATTATTTTCCACAATTAATATTGGAGGGTGAGCAGCACAATGTGAAATGCTGACATAATCAATAATTGTTGCAAAGTAGCTGAATGGTGCATCCCTATCTACATCGTTGACATGCACTACAAATACGGCTCGCAGAAGTGGGCTAACACTTTACTGTACATGGATTCTTGTTATCACCCGAGTAAGCACTTCATAACAGCTACATAGCGAATTCATGAATAGTGACCCAGTCCTTGTTTAAAGCTTTCATTATGTATTTGTGTAATACCTAGGTCATTTGTGATATAGCAGTGTGGAACAGAGAACAGGGAACAGGGAAATTTAAAAATAAAAGTCCTCCTGGCATTGACATTTTAATTGAAAACATGCCTTAGGTTTATGTCTTGTGGTGAAGCTATTTTTCAGACATTGCGTGCCCCTTTGTATTTCCACTCTGGACTTCTATTTGCAGTCCAAGATTAATTAATTAACTTGTGTGTTCTTTGTTTAGCTGTAAATTACTAGCGGTACCTTATCTCGCTAACTAGCTCCATAGCTTGTTACAGTTACTGAAACAACATCTGTCTAAACGTATTAATGCTAATGCCACCCATTGGACCTTTGGGTATGTATCCCAGAGCAGAAAAACTCCATTTGGTTGATTAGTGGGCTGACATTGGGACACTGAATCAACTAGGCAGGCCACCAGGCACACACACCTAGCTTGTCACTGCCCCTGCCCAACCAGCTAACTAATATTAAGCTGGCTTCTCTATGTCAGGAGGACTAACGGTGCGTTCACGCAGCAAACAACACCAATTCGGCCAATGCCACGGCTGAACTTCATCAAATTCTGTCATCAAATTTGCGCACTGTCTTGTTTTTTTTTTATAAAGAGCCATTCAAAGGCTTTTTTTCAGTTTATTTTCAATTAATGCAAGCTAATTAGTGCTTACCATCTAGCTACGTTAACTCGTTAACTCGCAGCAAAATATAAATAATTATTAAATAAGTTCAAAACTTTGTAGCTGCACAAGACTCATCCGCCAAGTCTCTCACTGTGTGAATGCCTTGTAAGAGTTACACTTGCGATTTCATCAGTTATAAAGCTTTATACCCCTTGCTGACTGATCTTCCCCTTTAAAATTGCAGTGCAAAGTGCAGTTTTACTGCAATAAGCAGTATGAGCAAAGATCTTGTTAAAAAGCTGATGACAATAAACGTGGTAGTAAGTGTGTACATTTATCACTGGGTATCTTTCCATGGAGTAGCTCCCATTTAATGTCAGTGGAAAAGCCTATAAATAACGGTATGTTCTTTCCTTTGCAGTCTTGTCAGGTAGGCTAACATTTCGCTGGCTTCTTTCTGTGGTGAAAATAAAACATTCATCATGTTCGCTGATAGGTAACTGATAGCACTTAATCTGTCAAAAATAATTGATGGATAATCTGATCACCACTGTTTCCTAAGACTGTGAAAAGATTTACTCCTGTACAGGTGCAATTTGTTTCTCAGTGCACTAATGGACTTGGTTAATGAACCTACTCTGGTATGCTGTAGCATAGCCTACAGTATATTTGGTTGGTAATTTAAAAATACATTCTCTCTCCAACTACAAGCTCAACCCAAAGTCACCGTTTCAAAAGTGCTTGCCTCTGAACCCCTCCTAGACATTTGTCAACTATTTTTAGTGAGGGCGCATTCAACCTTATGCTCTCCATGATCAGTGTTAGTGCATCTGAACTGCCCTGTACTTGTCAGTTAAAAAGCTTGACAAAAATTTTATTTTCCCATTGCAGCATATTTAAGTCTATTAAATGCTTTTATTCGGTCGACCATTGAATTCTGAAGTCTCAAGTTTGGATAAATGACGTTTCAACATATTCTGTTCTATGCTACACAGAAAATGTGCTGGCTAGGAAGGCCTAGCACTTGATTAGGGTTCAGCAATAAGAGGTGCAGGTTTGCAGCATTTGCGATATGTCACCCTTTGAGCTTTGTTAATGGTGGAAGCTGAGATCATAAAACCCATTTTGATGATGATGACAGCTGGATTTAAAATACGTCCTCCAGAGGACGAATGTGTGAAGAAGGTGATAGCTAAGCTGAGCTCTCTTATTTCCCAAAACTGATTCAGTTGTAGTTTTGCCTTTTGTTTTTTCTACTTTTGTACAAGATCATTACACTGAATTTCCTTCTGTAGAATGCTGCACACTGGTGACCCATGTTTCCAGTTCCCATGCACAAATCAATAATGGTGGCAGATCAACCCACCCCTTTTTCCTGACCAACAGTACAGACCTCACTGCCACAGCCCAAGACATCCAGGAGCAACAATAAACAGGCGAACAAATTTTCTCCTACCAGATCCCATACAAAAACAGATATATACTTACACAATAGCAGGGAAATACATCTCTAAAAAATATCTTTAAATAGTAAGCTTTTAGCCAGCATTTGTCTAACAAAGGTGCAGTTGCAGCTTAAAGATTTACTACAATGCCTTTTGAGAACGTGTGCAGCCCTCTCTATGCAGACTTTATTGTGAGATTGCTACCGTACAGTTGTATAATTTTGCTCTTTTCGTCCAGCTTGTCTTTGAGGATTGTGCTCAGAGCTCACATAATCCATAATCCATTTGTTGCAATGATTACTTTTGCCCAGTAAAGAAAAAATGCTTTAATCACTGACTCATTTTCTATTACAATGTAATGTATATATTGCAATGCATTGCAGAAACATGACTCTGCTCTAAATTATACAGTACTATACTTTGTAAGTTCTTTGCCCTGAAGCTGCCTATGCTTTGCTGACACAAAAATTCAATGAGCTAAGAAGGGAACCCTCAAAACCCCTAGACCAAGAGGAACTTCTTTATGAACTACAATAAAAGTTGGTTCTATTGTTGCTGACCCTATATGTGACTGGGGATTGGTGTTAAATCCATCACTGCTCCCCCAAGCCTGCTGAAAGTTACCATATGGATGAGATAAGCTAGCCATAAGTAATATATAGAATCTGCTGCATGCATCTCCATATAAATCAGATATGTCATACTTTGTGCATGTTTTTAAACTAACCTCGCTATAATCTGAGGCATTCAGTACTGCAGGAGGCAATGAGTCTGTCATGACAATTCACAACATTCTAGGTCCAGCAGCTTAAACTTGCAGAATGAGTATATTATATGACCAATAGTAAGAATTGAGAAGTTTCCTTTTTTAAGCCACTTTGCTGTTGTAACCCACTGGAAGGAGTGCTCGTGCATGAGCCTTCTTATTCACAGGTGCTGAGACACTGTGGCTGTGTGTTGGTAGGCTATATGCTCAATGTGTTATCATAATTCTACTGTCTGTTGAGAGTGGAGACAATGTTACAGTCAGTATAGCTAACATGATGACAAGCCAATGAATATACAAAATACTGTAGATATTTAAGTTTGGTTCACTAACAATGTTTAGATGGATTGTATGAAATCCAAATATCTGTCTTCAGTTCCACGTGCCTCATGTCATGTTCTCTAAATGTATAGCTATACTTAGACATGAAAGACCCACACTCATGTCTATTATTATAGGCAATCACAATTCTCTCTTTATGTCTAATTGTGCTTAGGATATAAACACCCGTCTTCAGTTCAAGTGTTTACATGTCATGTGTTCTCTGTAATGCTGGACAAAATTCATTGAACAAAACATTAGGAGAAAACATAACATATTGAGTTGCACCCCCATTTTGCACAATAAAAGCCTATACATTTTCTTTTAATCAGTCTCCTCCCTTTCATCTGCATCCCCCCTTCAGGATCTCATTGTTTAGACTGCTGTTTAGAGTGGAAAAATTTTATGTTACGTCTGTTTTGTGTTGGACGGCAGCAAGGTCCAACTTATGAGGCCACTGGGGCATTTTATGCTAAATAAAAGGAACCTAGACCGAATTGTGGGGTTAAAAGCAAAAATAAATAAGGGATCGTAGCTTTTGCCTGGATTCATCTAGTAAGTTTATTTGTGCAAATAACAGATGTTCCCTATTTATCCAGGTGTCCCCTAATTTGAACTCTCAATATATACTTAACAACACCTACATTTTTGTTCTGACAGGCCAGGTGTTCATACTCACACACTGTCTATTGTTACTTGAGATAAAAATGCCATCCTTCAATCTCAGGTGTTTCATGTGATGGCGTCCTCCATGGTGGATAACGCAGGAATGAAACACGACACTGGACTCTGGTGTTCTTACTCTACCCGTACAGCATTTCATGTGAAAAATCAGCCTAGCTCATACAGTAGTCAGATTCAACACTTACACTTGTTTTGGTATGAGCAGAAAAAGACCAGCACACTTTAGGGAATAACTCACTTTCCTATGGTGTTAAATATGGTCAGATATTACATTAACAGGCAAACTAAAGATCCATTGCAAATAGAATCCTTGCCATTATCACAGCACACCTTTAATTAAGTATTGGGTAGGTAGTAGTGTGTGTGGCAATGTTATAGGTTGGGTTTTAATTGGTATCTATAAGCCTACATTATATTTCCATGCATAGTTTTGGCATCATCCACTTGTGGATTTTGGCAGAGTATCACAATTAGTTTAAACTTCATACACTAACATTTAAAATACTAACATCATAAGTAAGCTAAGCAGTGGCAAACAGGATAATGTCATGTAGAGGGGAAATCAGTTAAAAAGGGCTGCTTTCTTAGCATAGACCCTATTCATTTGTCTGCTTACCTTGCTTAATCAAATTCAACCATGCACCCGGGTTATTTGAATTCTGGTCTTTTCTCTCTCTGGTTGTGCATCGTAACTATGGGCTATTTGTTAAGAACTTAAAGCCAAAGGCAAAAATCCAAACAAACAGGGAATAAAAGAGGAGAGAAAAAATAAGTCTCACTATTTTCAACTGATGCATAAATAATAGTAATACCGATAATTGTAGGTAAATTACTATTCAGTGTCCCCGTCAAAACCTTGAATGGTGGGATGGTTGAGAACGTAGGTGAAAAGATGAACTAAAGCCTGCCATTTGGGTCTGTTGACCATTTTAGAGCTCTGTCACTTGAATTCCAGTTTGGCTCAAAGATCAATGGTGAGAAGAGGACAGGATCTGAATGGAGTGACTGCAGGCTGGGCTTTTCATGTGGGTGTACTGACGTTAAGGCCACCGCACATCAGTGAAATCTTATGGCATCACCCTTAGCAACGTGGGACTCATTTAGACCATTCAAACAGCAGCATTTTCCTCCAATGTACACCTTTGAGCTAGTTTTTATTCCAAATATGGGCGTGGGCCAGGCTGTCACCAGCCATAGTCAGAGTCCAGCATTGTGGCAAATTAACACCCTCTTTGTTCCCTCTCAAGAGCTGAAGGTCGTCAGCAGTTGTGTCAGGACAGAAGTAGCTGACTGATGTTGGAAATATCAAGATGTGATGGACTACAGCTCCCTGGCCTGAGGGAAAGGCACTGTTACTCTCTGCCTGGGATACTCACACTTAAAGACTTAGCCCACTGCAGAATGCACTTCTAAGGCTGTTGGATGTTAACGAGTTGCATCTGTAAAAGAATCCCATGCCAGGGAGCACAGGTACAGTAAAGGTGCAATCTTATCAATAAACCTTCTAGCGACTAACTAAAAACTAAAACTGGATTGTTGAAAAAAAAAAAACAGAACCATTCCTCATTTCTCCCCCAACAAGTGATGTAGCTCTGTACATCTGTTAGGGTTAGTGATAGTGATATAAACCATTTGTGGTTCTGACTCTTCCGACTATTTAAGCTTCTATATTTTGCACCATCGTGGAATTGTAACCAGGTTTTCCAATAGGTTGGTAATAATGAAAAATCTGAATATAATGTCTAAGCTTTTGATTTGCACATGATGTGCAGGACAAATTTGCCCATTTGACATGAATCAGAAACTATGAATCTTTCACATTATCTTATGCTCATAATGAATGTATATTTTGAAGATTACAGTCAAAGTAGCGGAGATCAGACTACTAGTCTTTGTGGAAGAAAACAGATGACAAAATGTATTTTGATAATACAGAATCAAACATAAACGTTTGTTAATTTATGTCTGTGGTTGTATTTGTGTTGTGCCATTTGTATTCACAGTAATAATAATAATTATGTGTGCATTTATAGCAAACTGAGTTTTCAAAAATCTGCTGGTCTTTTTCTGCAAGTACACATACCAAAACACAAGTATAAGTTTGGAATCTAGCCTTTTGTATTTGTTGCCATTTGACTACAATACAAGCAAAAGTGTTCCAAAAGGATTTGAGCAGTTGTAGGTCATATGTATTTGTTTTGTTTGCTTTGACTTACTATAGAGCCACGGGTGAGAGGGACAGTAAACATGAATTGAAACAGGGAAATGAGAGTTCTGTTCAGAGCCAGGTCTTTGACTAGTTAAATTGCAGGCACTGTTTGAAAAAGCAGAGAAACAGAGAGAGCTGGCATTTGGCAGCACCAACTACCTAGTTGGCTGCATTGGTGGGCCAGTGTAAGGTGTGATCAGCAGCACAGACTAGGACTTTGTGTTTGCTTTTTAGAAATTGTGTTCGCTTGCATTTGACAGATTTTTTGACTTGCTCAATATGTGCGAGAGGTATTGAGCTAGCTAGGTGGTAAAGCACCAGGTGGTAATTCACCAACTCCTGAAAATGACTGCAAATTGAAAATGCTTGTATGTGAAATGTTCAAAACTACTGTTAGCTGAGCACCGTGACCTTATTTCAAGCTGAATGAGAATCTCATTTTTTTGTGTCGTTTCTTTGCTGCTTGCTCTCATTGGCTTTCAATGAACCAATGAAGAAACAGTGAAATGGCAAACTTATTAAAAAAATAGGACAATAAAATAGGACTTAATCTCAGTTATAACACATTTTTATTAATGGCCAACATCAGGCTAACATATTTCAACATATAAGCCCTCATCAGAGCATCTGCTTTTTGCAGAGCACCCAACCAGAAGAAGGTTATTCAAGGAAGCGCACCTGCTATATGTTTTTTCACTGCTCGCTCTCATTCTCATCAAGTGTGTTGTGACGGCAGGAGTGACAGGCTGCAGCCTGACGCCTATTTAAGGAGGATACTGAAGAACAATGTCTACCTCATAAGCAAACAAATATATAGAGAATAATTAACCAATGAAGCATAACAGAAAAATTAGGTATGAAAAAGGTAAGATGTTGCTAAAGTTAAATGTAGGCCTGTTCAATATCCTAAACATCGTTTGCCATTCAGCACTACAGAAAAAAAGAACAGCCTATGTTTTCTTTGTGTTCCTCTGTGTTCTTTTAATGTAGTTTACCCTTTGTACTTGCAACATGGCTGCCCAGCACATTCAGGCAATAACTATCATCAAGACTCACTCTATCTTCCTCTCTCAATAACTTTGATCTTATACATCTATAATTTCTGTCTTACTTTAATGAAAATGTATACATAATGCATTCTTGCACTCAGCATGTGGTGACATGCAGTACCAGTGTTTTTTGTGCATAAGGAGTAATGATTTTCCCCCACAAGAGAAACTGAAAGATTTGAAAGACTGAAAGATTACAGGTTTGAAAGCCAGCTACGAAAAAAAAAGAGTTGAACTCTGTGATCAAGCAAGGGGGTTGCAGGGGCGGGGGGTTACTGGGTGGAATTTCAGCATGTTGATACGCTCCCAGGTACTTTTGGTCTCTTGCCATGCAGCACTGTGAGTAGCAATGGAACAAATGTGAGTGGGCTTGAGCGGTAGACATTGTAATGTGTTCCTTGCTCTCGTTAAATTAACATCTCACCACTCCTTGCTCTGCTAACATGCTCTAGTAGTGAAATACCTCCTTTGTTCTTTTCAGGCAATAATTGTAACAACTGGGCATGAGCTTTACAGATAAGAAGCTTTTGAGTTATGACATCATCAGTAACAGACCTTAAATGTCCAAGCCCCAAATGATAACATCAAAGCAATGGAATGGGGAATGTCCCAAGGATGATTTAAAATAGAGGTGTGATGAAGAAAATATCGCAAGTTGCGAAAAACACCTAAACTTCTCTAAACCTATAACTTAAATTCTGACTTGTGAGGTAGCCAGTATATTACACAAGCCTGGATTGAAAATGACTTGCCATGGGCTAGTAGGTTAGTAGCATACAATACTGTGCAAAAGTCTTAGGCACATGTAAAAAGATTCCGTAAGGCAAAGATGCTCTCAAAAATAAATAAATGAAAAGTTTGTAAATATCAAAACATTTACTATAAAGAGCAGTAATGTAAAACACTAATGCAGAAAACAAAATATAAACATCTAAGTGTATCTAACTGTATTTCCCCATTGTTATACCCACAGTGTGAATTTAATAAATATCGGTAAAATCTGCTTCAAAATGCTCTCTTTTAATTTGAATTCTGTTGCACTTCATGATGAATTACAAATTTGATCTGTCATCTAAGTGAGTGAGCAAGTTTTAAATTAACACAGTATGAAATAGCACTGAATACTCTACATGAAATAGCATTGAAAACTGGTAGGGTGACATATTTCGATGAAAAATGCATATGAATTATTTTGGCTGGTAAAAACTCATTTTTGCAGGTAATATTTTGTAGTTTACCAACCCTCAGCAGGTGAGCCAAAAAGTGCTCTCGCTGCTTAAACACCTGTTGTAGTTAAACAGCTACTGCGGTTAAAAAGCTAGAGCACATTTTGTAAAAACAATGAACCCAAATGACCTGTTATCCCCACTCCCCCTACTTCCACTGATTATCAAAATAGCCATTATTCTAATGACAGGATGTACAAGATGCACAATTTCCTGTAAATGTTCATGGGACGAAGGCACTGTCCAGTAGCTGACGCCTGCGCTGTCCTCTGACCTGGAAAAGTGCATGTGTGTGGGGTGATGTGTGTATATCTAGTCAGAGGTACGCGAAGAAACAAATTCACTGCATGCATACGTGTGTTAGTGCCAAATAAAGTTGATTCATT
>OOFE01051213.1:6814-32508 GCA_900323365.1 Monocentris japonica | reverse complement strand
CCCCCCCCCACACACACACACACACACACACACACACACACACATACACACAAGCACACACACACGTACACACACAAACACACACACACAATCGCACCATATCACACCGTAAAATCACAAAATCCTTATTTCCTGTCATGAAATGGGACTTGCTTTTGTATTTGAAACATAAACATTCTTACTATGAGTGTGTGAAAATTGTTAATATGCACATCATATGCAAGAAACACACGAGCTGTGTTTTATACAGAAGAGGAGGTTTTCTTCAGGGATCTCTGTGCTGTCCAGTTGCTAAGCAACCCAGCCAGCACTGATGCAGTTGTGGTGTTTCGAAGGCTATGCGCAAAGGCTCATTTAAAGGAGTAGACCCATTGCTGTCACTACTGTGGTGTCAGTGGGACACAAGCACACATCAACTGATGTACTGTAGAGACATTTCTGTCTTACCTTCAAAAAAAACAACCACTTAGAAGAGAAAGAAATCTGGTGTGTCAGGGAAATCACACTTTCGCATCTTCATCTTCATTATTCTCCTCCTCATCATCATTACCATCATCAGCGATCATAAGCATTGTGGCAATATAGCCTACTCAACTAGTCAATATGTTGAAGTGGAATACCACTGATTTTCAATTTTGAAATGCGTTATTATGCCCTACGACATTTTGAACTGTATTACTGAGTATTTGCTGCTGTCCTCCATGGCCAGAAATAAGGGAGAACAGTTTGTCCTGCCTATTAATCTGTGATGTCACAGCAATGTACAACTTGATGAGTATGAATTGGAAAAGATGGAAAAGGTGACAGTGACAGCATTCAGGTTGATTTTCTGGTGATGAGGGTACATTTTCTGGTTTGGACAGATAGCACTAACCCAAATGTAAAGCTTACTTGAATGTAAAAGTTGAGAAAAACCTTGCGTCCATTGAGTCCATTAAGTTAGTGAGTTTCCCATGCACTGTCAGAGTGGGAGCTTTAGACTGCCCATAGGTATGACACCATCAGAGTCTGGGCTCCGTGGTGGCTTTGGGTGAGAGTATTACATGTTCCTAGATATTAACTGGACTGTCCTCGCACATAAGAAGAACATGTGTGGATTTTTAAATCGAGTGGTATTCATATGCCAAAGGACAATAGCAGGGTTGAGCATACCCTGGCCTTCAGAGGTGGGCAGTTAACATGATGTAATTCACAAGTCTTCTAATGATTCTTCCTGTTCCCCCTTCTTGTGTCACTGGAGTGAATAGTTGCTCCTGATTCACTAAAAAGATTATTTCAAAATTAATGAATTGTGTGTGATTTGTACATGAGTATTACAAACTTTCACCATACACACACACACACACACACAACAGCAACAATCGATACTTGTTAATATCTGTTGCAAAATGTAAATATATCAGAAAAGCTTGTCTTTTAGACAATTTGTCTGTGCAGATTAGCTTGCCTGAGACCTTGTAAGCATTGACAAAGGAATTGCCCTTTGTCTGACTGGACTGTTGCCCGTGTGGTAGTCTGAAGTTTGAATCTGGTTTGTTACAACACCAATTTGATTGGAGGCTCTCTGCAGAGGGAGGTCAGAGGGGGATTCAGAGACAGTAAGGTATCCCTGCCTGAAACCTTGTGAGCTTAAATATCTTCCATGGCCACTAAAGATTGTCATTTCTAAGATCATTCTTTTTTTCTTTTTTTTTTGTTGGCTGAGTAGATGTTTTATTTCCTGTGTGGGAGATATGGGTCTGAGTCCAGTCTGTTAACAAATTAACACTGTTGAGAGGACAAAAACTAAATAATTAAAAAATGTAATAAATAATGAATTTAATTATCGGTTATTAATCATTTAATGACCAATACAACTACCAATACTATATTAAAATGTTGGTTTTGTATTTACTCTCTTTTTACATTAAATGAGCTAGAATTTCATGGGCAATCAAAATCACCATGACCTGACCTGAAAAACACAGCCGTGCCATTCTCTGACAGTGATATTAATCAGCAACAAGTCTCTCTTCATTTACCACAATACTCTTTTTTCTTCTTTCTTTCAAGATCCTTAAGTTGATAGTTGCATCAACTATTTCATGACAATTCAATCTTAACCTGCCTACTCTGTGTTTTCAGTTCAGAACTTTGTTGCACACGTGTATAAATAGCTCATAAAATGGTTAAACTACAAAAGTTTAGATTTCATATAATAATGAAACTTGTTACATCCATTGCTTTTCCCATGTACCACTGGCGTAGAAATGAGTATGTAGGGGCCTAGAGCTTTTCGGCGCAAACACACAGTGTTCATAGTGTGATCTTGTCGCTCAAATATTAGAGCAATTAGAAGGGGAGCGGAGACAAGACCTGGAGACAATTGTTTTACCATTCTTTTATTGGTCACATTTTCAAGTCAATATGACAGCATGACAGGAACTTGTTGGGTGATCTAACTTTGACCGCACATGTAGTTCATATTTGGCAAAATAATTTATTCTGACTGATAGCTGTACATGGCAGTGGCTATGCCACTGTGGTAGGGCCAAATGCTTCTTTGAGGGTTGCATTCAATGATGCAAAGACATTTCATTTTGCTAACTTGGTGAAAACTGTCAAACCTGCTGTTTTGAAATGTAACACTGTAATTCTGTAATTCTGTACTGTATAATATCATTTGCAATTTGCACACCAAATGTAACAAGTTCACAAAAGTTGTAACACATTGTACAGCAATTTAAAACAGTTTACACTACTAAATAGAGATCTTATAAATATTAAACAACATGTTTGTCAGTTTGCCTGTTTCTGGCATAAACTGTATATGTAGAAGAACAGCCATGTGTGAGCTAAATAGCTCCAGTAAGATTTTTCCTTTGGTTCACTTGTAGGTATTTTATTCACCGCATAGGACAAGAACTTCTGAATCTGGTCCATTAGCAACCAAAATAGGGTGGGTTTCTGCGTGTGGGGAGTGTGGCAGAGCAGCCCTACCTAAGAGCCAAGACCTTGAAAGCATCTATATCTCTGTTGCCTAGAGAAGATTTGACTTTACCGGTTTGGTTTTCAAAATGGGAGTCCAAATTTTTAATCTGACTATTCACCAGGCAATTTGAGATTGATCTAATCATAGTTACTTAACTATTCTTGGAATAGTGCTCCTATTTCCAGGGTTACCTGATAACTGCAACAAACTCAAAGAGGAGGAGATCCAAGCCCCTGAGATGTGCATGTACCATGCTCTTTTTTGCTCCATTCATATGTTGCATAACACATGTGAGAGTTACTGGGTCACCCTTACTCCTCTGATATAAATAGTATCACATGGTTAATGCATTTCTGCCTTCCAGTCACTCTCTTGGTCTTTTCCTCTTGCTGTTCATATCTGTCAAACACCCCAATTGATTCAAAGTAACAAATAATAGTTAAATTATGTGTTTAGGCATGTTTCATCATGTTTCATCCTGCCTTCATGCAACTTCACGATCAAGCTGTGACAGAAGCCAAGTTTTTTATAAATGGCACTGGAACTTGCCAAGATATCATATCCAGTTATATTGATTCTCTCAACACCTCTGTCATTGAGAAATGAAGCTGTAGGAAATGAGTTCATACAAATGTGTGCTGTGATTTCACACACTCGCACTTACTAGAGAATACAATCAAGAATTCTTGTGACATATCTATGTATTTGTTTTTTTGTTTACACAGCTTTCACGTGTCTGTATTTGTGCGTGTGTGTCGTGGGGTATAAAGGGTGGGGTCATATTGGTATCAGAGACACACAGAGGTGTGTGAAGAACTCAAATTACTTTCCCCACAACTCAAAGTCAGAAATGAAGAGGTTGGTTCCATTTTTGGCTCCATTTTTGAATGTAGACGTCATGCTTGATGATATTGTTTGGCTATGTCGTTATCCCTGATGAGCAGACTGGACAGTAATTGCCATTGCATGATTTTAAATTGTTTACCAAATGATTACACATAAAGCTCAAGATCTGAGTGGGATATGACTGGACCAAATAATAGATAAAGTCCATGATTGGAAGACCTCACTGTAAAATAGATCTTCTTGGTGAAATGAATCAAAACCATCTCCCCGTTCTCTCACCTCTGTGTGGAATAGCAGACCAGCAGACCTCCCTGGAGAGACACGAATTGAAATATTGTCCTGATTCAAGTCTGACCTTGATGACTTGTGTCTTGGCTGAAGGATGAATGGAATGTGAATCAGTGAATATTGTATTACATTTTCAGTATCTTAGTACATACAATTTTGCAGCCGGATTTGACTCGACTTGGGTTGCTCTGTACTTATGACCCAACTTGACCTGCGGTGCCACATTAGAACTTGGAAGCTGAGAGTTGGACCTCTTGATAGGATATGGGAATGAAGGGAACATTTCAATTTACGCAGACATAAACAAACATGCAAACTTTGTGCCAGGTGAATCGCCCACAGAAGGTTTCTGTAAACAGGAGTTCAGTGGCACATAAATTAGCTGTAATCTCCATAATGATTATCTCGAGTGGTAGCCAGTGGTACTAAGGGGGGTCTGTACTGCTAGCTAGGAAAGTGCCTGTCAGTCAAGCATAAGCATGGTGGCATATGGACATACATACACACTCCTCGTTCCCGAACCAGGGACAGCTCCCCTTTCCCTAACCCGGGCCCGAAACCAATAAGGGATAACCCACCCCAACCCCCATCCCTTACTCTGAACAGGGTTCGTTTGCCTGATGTTTGCCTGATGTTTGCCTGATGTCTGCCTGATGTTTGCTATGGTGTTCATTTGGTGGTTGTTGTATCGTTCGTATTATATCTGAATTGGGCTTCTACAAGTGTTTGCCCTGGATTATGACACAAGGGATAGTAACATTTTGTCCTGTGTATTAATGAATGCTTGTGCTGTGTGGAGTATCTTCTATGATCACACTGACAAGCCAAGGTAGCACTGCTAGTGCTCACTCCCCCACTGTTTCAAGGGATTCAGAGTATTAACAGTACACCTCACAAGCTTTGAGAAAATAAAGGTTCAACTTCAATGTGCGACACGCCACTCATTGACCACGGTGATGAGACTGGAGGCTTTGAAAACGCAAGGCGCATAGCTCTGGAGCACTACCTCACATGCAGGCTACCAGGCAATTGTTGCTATGCTACCGTAGAAAACCTAATCAAAGCGCAGTGTGTTGCTTGTTGAAGCTGAACTGCACCACAACGCTCCAAATACTTGTGAGACACATTGTTTACACTCAAACCATAGAAAGCAGTGGGAGAGAGCATGCTAATGCTATCACTTTGGCTAAACAGTGTGAACACTGCCTCAGTGTTCTGCAGGGAGACAAAGCAAGTATGTATTAGGGATATAAGTGATATCATTGAATTAAATAGAATTACACACCACATGATAAGTATTCACTACTGACCATTATATGTACATGCCACAGGATGCTAGTTGGAGATCAGACTAGCTAGCTTTAGTAATATCCATCCATGTTAATTAAGCATGGCCATGAAATGAAAGACATTGAACTTCAGGATGTACAGCAATGCATTGGGCTGTGTGTTGGATGGATGGATCTTTTGTTGCAGTAACATTGGTCTGGGACAGTCCAAGCCAGATAAACAAGAATGAATATTGCAGATCTGAATGAAATGAATGAATAAATCCCAATAGAGCATAAACAAGCAAGTCATGGGCCTTGAAAAAACAGTGAAAAAAGTTATAATTATTTAAAAAAGATCTATACAGATGACATTAGGTATTATTATTGACAGTAGGTATTGTCTGAATATTATTAATCAGACTAAACAAGGGTGAAGCCAATAAGTGAAGTAATGTCATGCATATTGAGGATTGACTTGATGGTGTTGTCTCACTAGCCTCTGTAAAGCATTTCTCATACTGTAGAAATATATTTGTGTGTAATTAATACCACAAGCTAGCAGCTTAACACACAGTGTACCTGGTCAACCTTCTAAGTGAGAAAACCAAAGGCTCATCACCCTCCAGGCAGCACACAACTAACTGACCTGAAACACTCATCTGTCCTCTACACCAGGAGAGTGCACATCTCAAACAGTCACATGGCTTGCTCACTCCAAAATTAGCATGGGTGAGGCACAACACTTGATGCTAAATAGTTATTGATGGAGGACAAACACTAGTACAGATCTGTAATTCTGTCCCTTCACACCTCTCAATGTTTTTCCTTTATAGAACTTGTACATCTGGGGTACATACCTGTGTTTAAAATTTCTGTCATGGCACCAATTGATACAATCGGAATGAATAATTAAGTGTTTGTAAAGGTCGGGCATAATGTTAACGCTCTGAATGGTTTAACATTCTCAAACCAGCATGTCTGGGAAGTATATGGCCAGCAAAGATTTTTGTCATTACCTTTCTCTCTCTCTGTCTCTCTCTGTCTCTCTCTCTATATATGCATATTCACTCTGTCTTTCTTCATCAAGATGGATTTCAGGAAGCCACTCATTTATCCTTTTTCAAACAGTCACTCTCGCTAAGTCTCGCTATGTCTACCTGTGAGTCTGACATAAAGGAGTAAGGTAGATACGTCATTTGATCTTTCTGTTATTCCTCAGGCTGCCATGCCAAAAATGGCAAACGGGTAACTCACATGATTCCCTTCCTTTTGCATTCATAGACAGTCCCCTTGTTTTCTATTCCTAAAATGAAAATGTTGAAGAAGGATGAAACAGTCTTCAGTCAGATTCTCTAATAAATTGGAAACAATGAATGCCAAAAATGTGCAATTGCCAACATGTCTGGATTTACCACAGTATATGGAGCCTTTCATAAATAGTAGCATTTTGTCAAAAATAGTACTGTAGCATCCCTTCCTGTTTTCCTATCTGTATTCTATGTGGGATTTCTACACAGAACTCCTACGAGAAAGGGTTAATGAATTCCTCACACAGATAGATATTGCCATGGAAACAGCTGCGTGACTGCTTGCAGCTTGTATACACACAGGAGAAAAAAACAATGGTGCCAAAGGTATTTTAAAATTCAGCGAGCAGAGGCTTTCCAGTGCACATAGCTGCATTTAAGATTTTTTTTTTAAAAAGCACAGAGCCACAAAGAGTGAGGAGTAGCCACCTTGCACCCTCACCCATGGTCCTCCTCCCATTCTCTATACCTTTCACATTCAAAGGAATGTTGGATGATTGGCATTGGAGATTCATTTGCGATAGTCATGGAGATTATGCATTCACAAATATGAGGTCTGGACGTGGTAGATGGGAAATAATACTCTGCTCTGTCATTTCCTTTGCAATAACAAAGTACACACACACGCACAGACACCAAACACTCAAACACACACACACACACGCTAACACAATTCCAGCAGAGAATAATTAATTCACAATATGAAACAGACCTTAGGCAATGTGCCTTGCGGTTGAACTGAATAAAGAAGGAATAGATTAAGGGCTGTGATGCTGCTTACACTCACAAATACAAAAATGTAGATATACATATACACAAGCACATGCATGGATGCGTACACACACAGAACATCGTGTTATTCTTTTCCTTTAATGGCTTGGTTCTAAATGAATAATTATTTGCCCTTTAATATTATACAATCATGACCATGTTTTCAAATTTTTAACCTTAAGTACAGACATAATATGTGCATGTAGTACACTATGCACCATCAAATACTGTGCTGATGGGATAACCTACTTTATCTAAGCACAAAAACATGTCCTTTTAGTGCCATTAGCCATCCCCCCCAATAGGGAGTCAATAGTATCTCACACTGCCCAAATGGACTTTTATGCTTGAGTCTGCAGATATGACTCCATAGGTTGTTTTTTGCAGCATTCACCACTGGCACTCAGTTGCTGAAGCAAACGAACTGTATTTAGATTCATAAATATTTTGAGATGCAGTGAAAAGCTTTTAAGTCCGCAGAGATGAGTATTTGGCGTACTGTTGCAAGGAACTGTAGGTGCAGGAGAGCAAACATAGAGCATAGTATGTTCGGTAAACAAACAAACAAATAGAAAGATAATAAATAAACAAAAGAATAAACAAACAAGCACCTTGCCTTCCACTTGGCCTTCTTCATTTTGGACTAAAAAGCTCTCATATAGCTCTTCCGTCCTCCTCCAATCATCAACAAGACTAAGGAATTCTCCCGGGGACTGAACCACATTCCATCAGTATGTGCAGTGTCCATTATGCTCTATGTAGAAATGTTTCATTATGGAGATACCAACAATATATTGTATAGTAAACTCAACATTCTTCAAACTATCTCACTTAGTAGGTTAAAGGCAATAAGTTAGTGTCATTTACTATAGTTGTAAGACAATCAGACAGTCCTCAACCATATTCAGAGTCAAAGAGGCACAGATGGACAAAGACACATCAACTGTTCACATTCATTTGACAATGACAAATAATGGCTGTTGTTCATTTTTATTTTCAGAAGTCAGTAACTAACAATTGATCAATTGGATCAGTCAACTCATGATTTGCGCTCAGACCAGTGTATCATCTGTTTTATAGACCATTCTATAAAATTTCTAAGCCACATTAGTCCAGGTTAGTTAGGAAGAGGGAGGTGGACTTCAACAATCTCCTCATCACACAGTGGAAAGAACTGGGGTCAAGTATAATTACACAGCTGTAGGCAAACCATAATGGGTTAATAATTTGCTGTAATTCCTTTTGGGATCAAATCCTCGAATGGGAAATTTTAATTGATGAAATTGCTCATGGCTGCCAAAAGTTACAAGATTAGGTGACGATCACAGCTTATCACAGAGGCATGGAGAAGCAAGCCATAAAGCAAATTAGAGCAAGGCTCTATGACTTTGTCAGGCAGGTATGTGATGGAATACTGTATGGACACTAGTATTCTTTACAGCTCTCTCTTATACATTTCTATTTCTATTTCTACATTCTATTTCTAAATCTTTTGAGCTTCCAATCTTTTTCTGATTCCCAACTTAACAAAAATGTGTTATGTAATTGAGGTAAATGTGAAAAAGCCCCCTAAAGCTTTTCTGATTCCATGAGCCAATTATTCCAGATGGTAGTTTGATGGTGCACTTTATTGCATTTTCTAGAGATTTAAAATAGATGTTACACTGAACTGTTGGCTACCATAAAGCATAGAACTAAATGGAATGATCAACTCAATGAAAATGGATGTAATAGAAGAACAATGGAACGTTCTGTTTAACATTTTATTAACAGTAGGAACAAACGTTTATAATGCAATCAGTACAGCTTACAATTGAATCACAGTGGGACTGTTGGTGTCAGTCTTACATCTAACATACTTATAAATGCTTAAACATAACAAATTGCTCCAAGATAGACATTAAAGGAAATGTATCCTCAGATACTCTAACAGTTATGTATCATCATTCTGTTATGTTCAATGCATTCCAGGAGTGAGTTGTGATGAATTGATATCATTTACATTTTTATTGTACCCACTGTCCCTCAACTTCCACTTCAGTTAGTGATTTCTTACATTTCCCGCAATGACCTTCAACAAGCCCTAGAGCAGGGGTCTTCAACCTTTTTCAGCCCGAAGACCCCTTGGTGGATAGAGAAACAGAATAGGGACCCCTACATTTTTTTTAAGTAAAATGTTGTGTTGCATTTGAAGTCTATAATAACATATTTATAATGCCTTATAAACCTATTATATACTCAGTTATGATGCTTACGGTTGCTAAGATGTTTATACATAATTATTATTGATGTATGGAGGCTTATACATTACTTTTGTTTTTTTGCAATGTGAGACAAAGCGAACCATTAACCTAGTAGACTAGTTATTGATTATTTAGCACCCAACACTTAGCTTGCAAGCAAGACAGCTAATGTTTTTAAATGGTCACATGACATCGGCTCTGCATCACACACCGTGGTTGCATGGGAATCAGTAATTTTGTAAAGTTTTTGTCAAAAGTAGCTTATTATTGCCTATTAATGGTTGGAGTTTACTCAATATTTGTTTTTGTATATTTTTAAATTTTTCACATAAATAATTTTGATCTAAAAAAAAAATTGGCGGACCGCCTGAAGTAACACTTACTCCTAGGGGTTGCAGACCACCGGTTGAAGACCACTGTCCTAGAGAATATGCCTGGACTTGTTATATTCAGCTGGGTTTTATGTGTAGGTGGAGGGAGCAACAACAATAGTGAAAGAGAAAGTAAGAGCAAGAGAGTTTCCAGTCAGAAAAAGTGAGTGTAGCGCCCCTAACTCAAATGCAACATGGCTTGTGGCTGCATTGCATTATGGACTATTGAGGCTACTGTTGATGGAGGAATTGGTGTCTCTTCCTATTCTACGATGGAAGAGTCTCGAATGGTGAGTGTAGACAATTTTTTGACATCTTTGACGTTTTATGCTGTTGTTCCTTTCCAGTACATTCTGGAAAGTGAATTTTTGAAAGCCAGTAATCTCCTGGTGAAGGAATTGTTGAGTCATTGGTATTGATCAATAATCCTATCAACTCACTGCAGATGTATTATGGTCATTTTATGCTATGAGGCAGGAAAAATCTTACTTATTGCCCCTTTAATATGGAGCTGTTATTTATTGCATGCATTATTTAGTTGATGCCAGCTTCTGAATCAACTCAGATTGTATGCTGATCTTGAGCCTCTGAGTATCACCACACTTTTTTCATCATTAATATCTGTAAACAATGCTGAGATTAACAAAAATGTTTTGAGTCGATCTTTATTTTCCAAAATAACATCTCCAGAACAGCTAAAGATGGAAAATGGCTTTTCTTAAAGTGCTACAGTAACATGAATGCAAAAACATACATAAAAAATTTCTACCAAAGTGACACATCACTTTAAGTGTAAGTTTTGAGTGTTAACCACCTTTTAATGGATACTCAATGTTGTCTTTCTTGTTTTAGGTATATTTACAAAGCTATCTAATCCTTTCTTATACAGTAACTAGATCCAGGTTTTCTCTCCAGTTGGTAGTATCATAAAGTGCTGCCTTCACTTTCTTTCAACTGGAGCTCAACTAAAACAGTCAGGAAAATACTGACATGCTAATAAAAGAAAATGGTTGGGGCTTTTGAGCTCTTTGTGTAAGCAACTCTATGGACACCCAATGCTCATGGTGCTTATATGTACCTTTCCTCGGTGTAATTGCACTGCAAGTTTGACAGGAATAATATAACCTAGCAATGAAAACATCCACATCTGCATTATCTGCCAATAAAGTATCCTGTCTTCAGGCTGTAGTGCTGACTACAACCAAGCCTCAAACATCATGTTTAAACCAAATAAAACTATCATTACATGTTAAATAACAGATGAAATCGATTGATCCTCTAGGTGACGTGGTTGTAGTCACTTATTTATTTACATAAAGTCAACCAATAGTAAGTTTGTTTGGTATTGTAATTCTCCTTCCTGCCTACGAAATGCTAACATTCAAGGTTTGGATCTCAAGGATACTTGTTGAAACTGGTGCATAGGCACTTTATTGGGATGTTTTTTACAGAATTTTCACTTTTAATGCACATATCATATTGGGCAATTTATTGTACTCCTACTCACCACCACTCACTTGCATTTGTTTTGAACAAATAAAAAATAAAAGACAAGATCCCCAGTTGTTACCGAAAGACTCCAATGGAAATATGAATGCAAAAAGGGAAAATGTTCAACCAAAGTGAAACATCATTTTAATTGAATATCTGATTTGAACAAATATCTGAACAAATGGTAATACATACTCACTGCCCTAACAAAAACCCTTATGTTTTTACAGGGAGCTAAAATACTAAATGAAGGTGATATATAGGCTATATAGATATATATTATAAGTAGCTCAGTGCAATGCTACTGGGAAGTAGAATCCATAACTAAAGTCTAAATGAATGCCAAGTACAGTATGTCAGGGAAAGTTCTGCCCTTGCCCTACTCATATAGTTCTTACGTTCTTCAATCTGCTTTACCCTAAACTAACTAACTACCCTAAACCCTCTGTCTCAGCACAGCACGCCAAGCTAGCCAGCTGCCCCACTGGTGCAATAGCACAATTGTCTAGAGGGGCCCTACTTCCTCCCTTCTCAACAGCAGACAACCACATGCCTGTTTTCTTGACTTTGCCAGCGAGCTATCCTTGCCCTGGGGTACTCCCTAGGATGTAGTTAAGCTTTCTTTGGCTCAGTTTTTAAATTTGGATGAAATGGAGGCTGATTATTTGGACCCCAAGGCCAGCCGTCTGGTAGCAGACAAACCCAGGCCTTTGCAGCTCCCCAATCACTGCCAGAGCAATGAGTGTAACCGCCACACTCCAGACTTATCAGGCTATGTTACTGACTGACTTGGACCACATGTCAATTACAAGAGAACAACAACCAAGATCTAGAGGAGGTACCTAGCATGGCCAATGTCATTCTCTGCGGTGAGGGGGTGGCGGAGGCAGTGATAGGCCACTGTGACAGATGGCTGATGTGTATTGACCTACAAAACCCCAGCACTCCCAAATCCTGTGGAGTGGGTAATTCAGCTAGGCCATGGATCAAATCCAAAACAAATATGACGGTCCAGGAGACATTCCTCCAGGTTGCCTGTAAATAGATCCCCTATCTCCTCAACTGTCCCAGCCCAGCCACAGTCCAAGCCTGTACCAACCACCACATCTTTCCCCAGGCCAAGGGCAAGCTTTCCAAGGCTCTGTCATTTGGGAAGACTCTGGGCCCTTCCTAGCCACCCTTGGTTGCGCACCCAAGACCCCCTGACTACCACAAAAAAAGATATTCATTGTGGTTGAGCCATCGAGTCCCTATAGGAAACACCATTGTCTTTCACAGCCAGAATCTCTATATGAGCAACTAGAAAACATGAATTCCAATTTTGCTACAGACTAATATGGACATTTCTGAAGAGGTGATAATCTGGCCAAACCTCATATGCTTCTCCCTTAGAGCCTTAATGTTTTAACACAAGATTCTATTATTTTTTCTGATGATGCCTCAAGGGGTTATAATAAACAATGGGATCACGTTTCTCTGCCATCTAAGCCTTAAATGAACCGTACTATTACCGCTCAGCTCAGAATTGCTTTTACTTTTTCCACATTTGGGTGTTCTTCCCTTCCCTTTGTAGTGCTGGGGACACTATGGCCGCATAGATACCAAGCATGTTTGGAGCAGTAGTTTGGAGCAACTAAAGGAGCATTTACGCCTTTAGTTGGGCTTTAGTTGGCCCCTCTCTCCCTCGACTAACACTCATCCCATCCCCAGTCTCGGCTGCACACGTAACAGTCAATGGTCATAGTGCACATTCAGAACACATCCGATTTGTGCACCACATTGGCAAGTTCTTTCCTTGTGGCAAAGTTATTGATTAGCTGATGTCCTTAGCTGAAGTCCAGTTTCTGAGAAGGTTGGTGCTCCAGCATTGCCTGCTTACTGTTCTCTTTCTGTTCAGGCACCTCACTGTATGATTTGAGGCTTTCTTGCACTTAAGCCAATAATGGGCAATACTAAACAGAGAAGGCATGGCAACTCTTGACCTTGATACATTTTTACAAAATAGGAACAAATTAATTCTTGACCTATCACCCTATCATGAAAATTATAAAACTAAAAATTATCCTGGTTCTTCATGTAAGTGATATCGAGTTTTGATAAAATAGTCCAGAAGTTAATACATCATTAGAAGGTCCTCCTGGGTCCACCCTGGTCCAGTGCCTGGGATAATGTCCCCCTGGTTGTCCCCCTTGACAGTGGTCCGGCTTCTGTATAAGGGATGAGGGTGCATTGTTTGGAGTGGATGTGCAGTTTCACAAAGCCAGGGAACAAGTGCAACAATAGGAGAGGCTCTTACAAAGCTCCTTTATAGGCTCGATGAGATACAGGAATTAACTGAGGGGAGTGAGGGCCAGGATATGTAGGAAAAGGTCAGCACATCCCCTGACATGCTCATTGACCCATTAGGCATGATTTTAAAAAAGACTACTTAGCACAGTCCATGTGGACACACTTCCCTACAGTAACATTGCACTTGTTCCCTGCCTTCTGGAAACCTGCTTTACATCTGTAACTACCACTGAGCAAGGGAAGAAATATCTTCTCTCTGTTGTGGCAGTGTGGAGTCTGTGTGCAACCTGTGTAAAGAATGGAGAAAAGCAATGGTTGTACATACAACGCTTTCATTGACTTTTGGGTGTCATTGTTATACTTCACAGAAGATCTGAAGAAGTTTATCTTTCCCTAAAGTTCTCCTTCCGAACTAAAAGCGAAACACGGATTTTGTCTACAGTCCATAATGGCCAGTTTAACTATTTTACCAGCCAACTAGATTTTTAGAATAGAAAGATGCAAATCAAATGTAATGAAAACAATGGTAGGTTACCTGCTAGAGTAGGTAGTAAACAAACTTGCCAGCTTGCCAACTACAGCTAAAATGTATCAGCATTTGTCTGGTAATTTGCCTCCTTTGGAGGGTACAATAGTTGTTTGTGTCCCCATTGTTGTAATTTGTTATTGCATAATGTAATACTGATTAAAACTGCTGCTTGAGTGTTGCTTACCAGTGACTGACAGGATGGGAGCGGCATTATGACTGCATTCACTTCAAGCTTAAAGGACTAATGGGACATGGAAAAGTAATGTTTCCACATAATTAAGGACATTAATTGTGCATCTATAATGACCATAACACAATAGTGGAGCAAACGTTTCAGCTGTCAGCAATTTTTTTGAAGTTACCTTTATTGAAATGGTCATTTGTAAAATTCAGATCACAATACAAGTCTGATCACTTTAGACATCATCTGGCTCATCAGGTTACAATGCAAACATGCAGACCTGCCAGTTAATCCATTCTGGCATGATCGGCCAATACAAATTGCAGTGAAACAAGTGTAACTGTAGCCAGCGTGGTCTGCCCATTTGATAACTATGCCAAGAGCTTTCATGTTTGACACTAACATATGCATGGTCGTAGTGGCATATTGTCACTTCCACTTCCTTTCTTGACACTTTTTTATAGATTTCTTGCTCTCTGTTCCTCCACATAGATAATGAATGGGATGTTGTCACTTCCCAGCTATTGCCCTAGTTAATGGAGTTTAGGCATTACTTTAAAATTGTCAGCTCTCCATGCCAAGATACATCATTCATACATCAAGTTGTGTCTAAATCGTGCAGAGAAAGATAGCGTGTGTGACTATGGATCTCAATCTAAAAAACTACTCACACCGCAATCCCACTACCACAACTTCATTGGCTTAGGGGACAGTCAAGAACAATTTGATTCTAGATGATGTGATAGTACCATGTGAGGGTGGTTTGATATTGTACCTGAAAAAAGAGATTGTGAAACAGTACCAAACATTCCAGAGTGCAAGCTCGAATAAGAAAGAATCGTGCTTTTTTCCATCCATTGATCTACTTCCACAGTGAGTTCAGCTAAATTTGGATATGTTGCAAAAAGGTAAAAGCATCTTCACTTTTCCACAGGCATTTTGGAAGTGGGAAGTGAGGAGTGTAGATGGAGGGGCAGGGGCCATCCCCCAAAGGAAGATGGACACCGGGATCCATTGACTATATAAAGTTAATTTCTGTGGTGTATATCTTTAACAGTATGCAGAGTTATTAAATGAACTGAGACCAATGCCATTTTCATCTCAGCTGTACTGTCCATGCCTCATTGGCCACACTTATTGTGATGGGATCAATACATTGATAGAATGGTTGAGGCAGCCGGTGGGTGTTAAATGTCTACATTTCCCCTTTACCATGTGATTAATGATTCATTAATTTGTCAGGTAATGCCAAACATGGATGGACAACACAGAACAACCACAGACGGTATAGGCAAAGCTAGCATACCAATGAGGAGAGGGAGGGCATATATAAACAAGCAGACCAGTAGTGACACCACTATAATTTCATCCAAGTAAAATATTCACAATTTATTTGAAAGAAAGTCTGTATGTGTGACAAATACACACCTTCCTATCTTTTGGGAGAGCTTCAAAATGTCTCTAACTCTACAGTCCCTATCCTTTCACATTACATTCATGTGAAGAAGTCATAATACGTTTTGTGCTAGATTACCATTGCATTCATCAAAAACTGATTTGTCACTCATCAAAATGACAATTCATGTGTCCAGAGATGGTGTAGTGTTTACCCCCTTACCAAAACTACATGTAGCCCTGTCTGGGAATGACTTCCACTATGATCTTCATACCTGAGTCTCCTGTAATCTATGTCCGTCTCAGCATTCCTACTGTCTCAATTTAAAAAAGGCTATGGTTTTAGAAAACAGCGAGAGAAACAATTAACAATCGAAATAGCAATTACATTGCAATGACAGCAGATGGCAATGAACGGCCCGCCAGAACTGTACCAGTACCCGAGTATGTCTCTGTCCCATCCTGCAATCTGAAGTGAGGAATATTGGAGCCTGATGAAAATCTAACTTCAGAATAAGGTTAGGGAGGCACACAGGAACCTACAATAGAGGAAAACAAGGCAGTCAAACGACAGGACGAAAGTGCCAGGATTTTCATACATTTTCAGAAAAATTACATTTAATTCTGCTTACTATGTTTACTCAATTAATGACTTACTATTGAATACTGAAATGAAATTTGAATATGTAAAATTATTCTTAGTATTAAAAATATTTAAATTATTCTTAATTAAAAAACAAAACAGCAAACATAAAAGATAAATATAAGACATGAAACTGATCGCATGAAAGAATGAAAAAACAGAATAATGAAAGAAGGAATAAAGAAAGTAAAAGGTATTAGACCTAATTAAAAGCTATTCTACAAAAAACAGTCTAAACTTTGAATACTGAAAGAGATTTGAATACTGTAACATATTTAGCAGATGGTGGAAGTTAATTCTAGAGGCTGGAACAGCAAAAGCTCGGTTTTAAAACCCCTTGATTTTATTCTACATTCTGGAACAGCAAGGAGTCCTACATTTGAGGACCTAAGGGCCTTGAAGTGAGACACGGAGATAGCAACTCGGAAATGTAGTCAGGCACCAGACCGTGTCAAGCTTATGTGATTGATCAAGAAAAAAAAATCAATTCCAAGATTCACCGACATCTAACACAGAGAGGCCAGCTCAGGAATGATTTGTGATGTGCATTTAGTCTTTGTCAATAACCTGACAGCAGAAATCTGCACAATCTGGAGCAATGCCATGGCTTGTCGGTTCAGACAGTATAAAAAAATACATAACAATTACCAAGGGAAGATGATTTGAAAGTATATGATTTGCTCTGTATTATCATAAGGGTTGTGCCTTATAACAATACAGAGCAAGTCATATGTCATAGGTCAATACAGAGCAAGTCATAAGTCATAGATCTAATGTTTGTAATGTTCCTAAATTGGTGAAAACATGTCTGAGCCGGCTTTTAAGCATGTTCCATGCCATTTATAGATGGATCAAAGATGCCTGCTGAATTCTTAGATGCAGGTTTGACATTCAGATTTAAAGGACCAAAAGACGTTCTGTTAATTCAGCTAAACAGTTTTGTTTAACTGAGAGATACAGCTGAGTATCATCAGCACAGCAGTAAAAAATTGATTCTATGATAAAGAATAACGTTGCCAAAGGGTAACATTTAAAGTAAACCATATCAATACAAGAATTCTTGAGGTTTGCTTGATTAAGTTCTAACCCTTGAGAAATCCACCCTAAAACACTTTTACACAAAAAAAACATCTATTGGCTATGTGACTTGCATTCTTGGGTCCAGTTTGTTGTTTAGTGGTGCATTTTTATTATTCCTGTTGATAACTGGCCAAATGTAGACGATGTGACGTCACGTCAAGATATTTCAGCTACAATGGATTTTAATAATAGAAACATTTTTCAGCTATCTACAGCATCAACGGTAAATGTCAGGTTTTGATTTGGTTTCAAAATCAAAGCGCAAGGACTTCTTTCTAGATTCACCATTTTGCACCAATGTTCAGCAATCATACAGGGAGGAATCCATTGTAGAAGAGAAAGAGGCACCAATTTTGACAGCCTCAATAGACCATAATGCAATGCAGCCATAAGACGTTTTGAGTAAGGGTCGTGATGCTCACTGTTTTTAAACTGGAAACTCTTGCTCTTTTTCTTACTATTACTATCGCTTTTGCTATTGTTATTGCTGTCTCCACCTACATGTTTAACCCAGCTGAATGTATGTTCTGTGGAAGTTGTCAAAAGTCATTCTGGGAAATGTACGCACTAACTTCATTACATTACATTACATTACAGGCATTTAGCAGACGCTTTTATCCAAAGTGACTTACAATAAGTGCATTCAACATAGGTAGACAAAAGAACTACTCATCACCAGAAATTGTGAGTGCATTTCCTTCCTAAACAAGCATCCAAGAGCAGAACCAGTGCTAAGGTAAAAGTGCAATAAGTTAGCTACCTACTTTTTATTTAAACAAATGAGACAAATAAGTAAAGCAAATAAATGAGGGCTAAGACAAATAAGTGAAGCATATAAGCATATAAGCAAGTGCTAAGACAAGTAAGTGAAACAAATAAGCAAGTGCAAAGAGGAAGGGTCAGGGTAGTGTTTCTTGAAGAGTGAGCCAGTGCAGAGAACAGTGAAGGATAGTTGTGTGGGATAACTTGCGGCGGTTGAACACCAGACGAGCTGCAGCTTTCTGAACAAGCTCCAGAGGTCTGATGGCAGCCGCCAGGGGTCCAGCAAGGAGGGAGTCGCAGTAGTCCAGGCGGGAGATGACAAGAGCCTGGTTGAGCACCTGCACCGTCTTGTCAGTGAGGAAGGGGCGAATCCTCCTGATGTTGTAGGAATCTGCAGGTTGCATGTTGCATGTAGAGGGAAAAAAGAAGAGGACCCAGAACTGAACCTTACGGAACCCCAGTAGTCAGCCTGCATGATTCCGACACAGACCCTCTCAGCGTCACCTGGTAGGAGCGACCTGTCAAGTAGGATGCAAACAGGGAGAGTGCAGAACCTGAGACACCCATCCCCTCAAGGGTGGAGAGGAGGATCTGGTAGTGTCGAACGCTGCAGACAGGTCTAGGAGTATCAGAACAAAGGAGAGAGAGTTCGCTCTAGTGGCATGGAGCGACTCTGTCACTGCAAGGAGGGCCGTCTCGGTCGAGTGACCCACCTTGAACATGGACTGGTGGGGGTTCAAGAGGTTGTTCTGGTGGAGGTACAAGGACAGTTGATTAAAGACAGCACGTTCAAGAGTTTTGGATAGGTAGGGTAGAAGGGAAACCGGTCTGTAGTTTTTGACCTTAGAGGGGTCAAGTGTTGGTTTCTTCAGAAGGGGGGTGACTCTGGCAGCCTTGAAAGCAGAGGGAAAGCGTCCAGACACCAGAGATGTGTTGATGAGGTGGGTCAGGAGATCAGGTGCAGTAGACTGAAGGAGAGGGGAGGGGACCAGGTCAAGGGAGCATGTGGTGGGGCAGCTAGATGTAACAAGATCAAGGACCTCGTTTGGGGAGAGGGGAGAAAAATGGGGTAGGGCGGGAGGTGGGGAGGGAAAAGATGGCGAGGGTGTTAGAGAAGGAGGGATGTAAGGTGGACAGGTGTGGTTGGTACATGGAGCACCAGCCGGGGGGTGAGGGAAGGAGGATCGGATATCGTTAACCTTCTTGTCAAAGAAGTTGGTGAAATCGTCACTAACTGAAGTAGAAGTAGACGAGGCAGTCAGACTTCCTTCCTTGGCGCACATACTAAGCTAGCCAGCCAAACCTTCCCCAAAATCCTCTGTTTGTTTGATGGGTCCCTCAAGCCTCTGCAAAGACCTTGCCAGTATACAGTATACGGTATATACAGTACTATTTAGGTTGGCTATCTGTACTGGTGCACCCCAACTGTTGCTTAATATATAGGGGTGAACTGGGGTGGGTTTCCCAAAAGGCATTGTAGCGCTAAGTACATCTTGAAGTAACTCTTCAAGACATATGTGATTTCCCGAAATCTCTTGTTGGCTCACGATGACCTGGTACTTGTTACAAGATTTCAAGTATCTTTTTGCAGGTAGCGTGTATAGGCAAGATCCTTTACTGCAGGCACAAATCACTGTCTATCCTGAGTGAGCTCTGCATTTTTAAAAATGTTTTTGGAGATTTGCAACAAGGTAACTTTTGCAGCACCTGTTTGTATTTTTATTTTTAAAACATCACTACACAGGTACAAATGTACAAGTATGCTGTCATGTATTTGTCATATATTTTATTACATATTTGGCATCCGTTTTCTTTACTCATAAACGTTTTTGTCTACAGTCATGTAGACTTTGTTCTGGCCCTAGTGATCCAAATCATACAGGCTTCCCAACAGGAATAGCTGCGGAGCCCACACTAGGGGAAAAGAGGTGTGTGCGTGTGCGTGTGTGTGCGTGAGCGTGTTGTGTGCGTGTGGTGGGGGGTTCAGCCAAGGGACCTGAGCCATCTCGTAGCAGCTGCGCTACTCTTTTAGACGTGGCCTCATACAGATAAGAACTAATTAATCAGGTATAAGCAGCACACATTACTTTGATATGTTGGTTCATCACTGTCTGAGAGTGAAAAAGAAAAACAGGGCTTATTTAAACCTACTTCTAAATGCATAAAATTATTCACGATAAATCATTTAATGTAACTAGATATCGCCACATCTAACTCAATCAGCTACGAAATGACTTAATTCTGATGCACACAATGCATGTATAATCACATAGTCAATATTACAAATAAGCACATGACTGACTGACTCTTTCTATCTGTCTCTCTCTCTGAGATGGTCAGTGTTGAATTAATCGCACTTGAAGCCTGATTATGCATTCTTCCGTAACACGGCCTTCAGTGGCCACTAATTTAGAAACAGAATCTTCCCCAGGGGTTATTTCTGCTTTACTTGATATATATAAATTCCCATATAGATGATTCACCTCATATTCCAAAGGCATGGGGCTGTGAACCCATGGGCAGGTCCTACTGGGTCAGAGTTTGGGACTCTATATTTCTCCATGCTTTCATACTGAACCAACCCAGAAAGCAGTGGTCCTTACTGCAGGCAAGCCAAGCCCTTCTCTTGTGGTGTCAAACCAAATGTAAACTAATCTGTCAACCTAAATGTGCACAGCTCAGTATTCTGCATGTCTGTGAGACCCGAGGGGAGAAACTCATATACTATACAGTATGAAGCAAAGGGAAGAGCAGAGCCAACTAGGGGGCCTGGAAAGTAAAGCACACAAAGAAATGGTTCGTGAAGCATGTTAAAGAACAGAGAAACAGAGATTTGTAGGAAATTACAGTGGTTGTGGTTGTGGGGCAGTAGGAGATAAGATTACACTTCAGTATTTTCTAAGATAAAATGTCTTAGTTGTCTAAATTGGACCATTATGAGCTGACAACAATTCCAATGTTCAGATGCCAAATAGTGCTCCACAATACAACCCAACCCCCACCTTGGACCAAATGTCATGGCCTATGTGCGCCTGTCTCTCCAGTGACGGTGACCTCCAGTTTGGAAAATACATCCATAAAAATGATATACTATCTCTGGAAATGTTGGTAAAATGCTCATCATCATCACCATCATCACCAGCATTGAGATTTTTTATTCACATCTCCTTAGACATGAAGTCATAGGATGCTATACAATCACTGCATTGTGCAGACTGTCTTATTGAAATATTGTATTGTATTTACAAACTTTTGTAACCTACTTTCCTATGATTTTTTTTTTTTTTTTACATTTTTGAGATGTGCGAAGTATGGCCAACCTCACCAGTCCCTTGGGTATTTCATAGTTATTTGTGTGTGAAGATCCAGTGTAGGTGTGTAAAATGTGGCACATTTGTGCCTTCTGATCTCATCTGACAGAGTTGGGAAAAAATGGTGGTGACAAAACAGTGCTGATTTGTGCAGATGTGGACTGTCCCGAGGGAGTCCTTTTGCGCACGCGCTTCATTGATTTCCCAACAGAGGGTACCTTTAGAGCCAGAGGTCAAAGCCCAGTGCCCTTGCACAGATATCTGCCCTTTTAGGAGAATAAGATGTACACAACATACAGGAATCACACGATAGATGACAGATGGCTAGATGTCGACTGGCTTCCTGTCTGACGGAATGATTGCATATCAGGCTTTAAGATGTGCTGTGCAGGAAATTTTAGATGCTTATAGTATACATTATTTATGTGTGGTGTCACAGCGAAATGCCCTTGGATGGGTGCAGTACATGTAGACACTGACATGGAGGAGGGACGCTCATTCACGATAGCTACTTATCCATAGCAAGGCCAGACATAGCACAATATGAAAAACTACATTTACTTATTTAAACCTATAGCCCAGCTGGCAAAGTATATCTATTTGTAAAAATGTAGAAATTTAATTTCAGGGGAAATTTAATGACATACTGTAGATAATGAGTATACCCTGAGAAACCTGTTTGGCCCTTTATTGGGAATAAGGCTATTGGTACTATTTTCCTTTCTGGTGAAGGACATCAGAAGCCACTAAATCATTCCTCACAAACTGCCAGCTCAGAAGGGATGTGCAACTGTCTTTCTGTGCATTCATCATGCCATTACCACTGAGGGATGGTAAGTAAAGCCAAGGAAGAAAAAAGGGGAAAACTTGTACATTTCATGCTATGTGGAATTGATCTTAGCTGTCAGTGTGAGAACATGAAGTACAGTTCATTGGACCAGTAGTTTAATATCATGGCGTATTCCATCATTGTCATTTCACTGATCAAAAACATCAATCTGTTTGGGAAGTTGTGTAAAAGGCTTACAGTGTAAAATTATATTTTATCCATTCAGCAATATTATATCATTCCTGAATTATATGCAGAGAAAAATGACATAGTCTTGTTTAAAATGGATCTCTATAATCCTACATAATGTAATAATTAATAATCATTGTCATTTCAGAACATTTTATTACCATCATAGTTTGAAACAATTTTTGTTTGGAAAAACTGCTGGCATGCCCTCCTTGTCCTGCTATTGTAAGTGCCGTTGTACAATCAGGACCTGAAAGACAGGATTGATTTATGAATCTACCTCCTTCTGCCTGGAGGTATTGATAGACCGCTCGTCACACCGCATCTCATTGCCAGTATTGATTGGGCCGTATTTCAGGGTGGGCCGCTGTGACCTTAGATACTGTTGTGGATTGCCTGACTGTCACTCACTTCACGTCGTGGGTCACACCCCTCACACAACCCATAATACTCATAAGACCATTCCTTATATTCTTCATGAGAAGCACTTTCTCTGATTATCAAGGGTGCACTCTCTGTAGCCATCACAGTGCATACACTTTGACTGATTTTTGTTCAGATGAATTTAGAGGCTTACAAATTAAGTCAAACTGAATGGATTGAACATGCTGTATACATAGCAGTTATTTCCACAAAATACACTACATACTCCAACAGCAAACAGTGAACTAATAAAGGAGAGAAAAAACAAACTTAACTGATGCAGTCCCAAATAAGTAGCTCTTGTTATGATGAAAAATAAGTCAGGAAGGTCATATGGTACTGCATTTAACCTAAACCACAACTATTCTCACAAATGCAATTAGCTGTGAAATCCAAACAGACTCACTTAGGCCAGCCCCCAGATATGCTGTCAGAGATTCTCATGGAGATGGAGCTGGTGGATAGGTCTTCTTTAAATCAGCTCCCACTGGAAGCTGGAGCTGAGACCCTTAGTAGCCAGTGTTAAACCTACCAGTCTGTATGCACTGTATACACATGTAAATATTATTATTTCTAAGTGAACACTTGTGTGTTTGCATGTGCAGGTAGGTGTGTGTGTAGCGTGTTTATGCAATGAAAACTGTATTTATTTTTGTAGGTTTGGATTATTTGTGCCTTCATTATGTTTCTGTTGGCGTGCGTGGGACAGTTCTGGAAGTGTGACAGGTGAAGCCTCCACCTGGCCCTGCTGGGTCCACCTGCTCCCTCGTTGGCAGGTGATGCAGAGGGGGCCGACTGTTGCCATAGGGAACGGAGGACCAGTGAAAGGGTTTCTTTTAGGGGCAATCTGGAGGACCATGGGTGAGCACTTAGTTCCTCAGGGCTACTGGCATCTGTCGGCACTTGTGGACTGGCACAAAAGGCAACACATAATTAACGTCATTATCTCACCTGGCATTGTGAGTCTGGGTGTTAGCATATTCTTCTATTCTTTAATGGTGTGCAGGCTCTATAAAGTATGAGGGTGTGCATCTGTGTGCTGTAAACCTCAATGGTCCAGAGTTATTTCTGTCTCCTGCTTGTGTTTCATTTGAACACCTCCTCCGAAGCCCCCACCCCTAACATGTTGGTACCATTATAGCTCCTTTGTGCACCTAATGCCACTGAATACAGAAGCTTCCGATGGCCACAGATATTTGGAGCACCTGATCATGTGACTATCAGGAATCCCGCAAGTGAATATGAACGCCCCCTCCCCTTTCTCACATAGGCAACATATGCAGTCAGTTACACACAAATGCAGTGAATGGTTGAAACTATTTTGATGAAGGGATGACTAATGTCTGGAACATCAGTGATGGGATGATGTGTACACTGACTAAAATGCTCCTGATGAATCAAATATCCTGAGTTGACGGAAGCACTGCCCATGTTAACAAAGAAGCGATATACTGTAGTGCACACAGTATTCACATGGATGCTGGTATGTTTGGACTGCAGAATTTGATGTACACAGTCACATTCTTTAAATGATCCAGTCTAGAATGTAAATGGAAAAAATTGAGTTGGACTAAAAATCATTTTTGCAAATCTAAGAAACCATCACAATAAAGGTCTGTATAATAATACATATAAAACTTTCATTTAGCTGTCATATAGTGCAAAGCCCAATCAGTTGAGAGTGAAAAGATTTCTTCAATCCAATTAATCAAATCATAAACAATGCCAGTAGTATGCCATGTGTTTCAAAAGACAGTCCCTTACTATAATGATTGATGCCAAAGATGCCAGAAGATGCCAGAAGATGCCAAATTTGTATTTCTCAGCAGGATGCAGTTAAGGGGAAAATGGGGAAACCCCCCTGAAACAAACAAAGCCCACAGAGACTTTTGGTTTCACGAAAGTAGGCCTCACAGTGGTTGCAACATGAATGGCATCTAATTGTGTCTCATGAGTGAGGCGTGGGTTAGTGCAGATTTACTCTACAACAGCACACCCATTGGTTCAGAGAAGAAAAGACAGCTCAATCCGCTCCTGGGGGGAGGGGGCTGATGAGGGGTGGACAGCATGGAGAGATCAGAATCCAGGGGAGGCAGCAGGCATGGGAAAACATAAGATATCCATAGAGCATCTTGGAAGGAAAAAGAGCAAAATACTGACCTCAACCAATTTAATAATAAGATAGAACAACAAAGGTATATGACACAGAAAAAAACACTATGTTAGACAATGAAGGCTTGCAATATAGTTGCCATGGAGATGAGCAAATCTCCCAAGCCTCGTCATTTCTCTGACTCCTCCCGTGAATGCTGGGATAAAAATAGACACGGGCAGAGAACAAAGAGCTATTTTAAAAAGGACAAGATGAGTGAAGAAGAAAGGTTGTGAAAAAATGGGGACATGTGTATATGAGTGCATGCTTGTCTGTATTTGTGTGTATTTGTGTGTGTGTGTGTGTGTGTGTGTGTGTGTGTGTGTGGGTGGCTGTGTAGGTGGGTGGGTGG
>OOFE01051212.1:9083-19964 GCA_900323365.1 Monocentris japonica | reverse complement strand
CTCTCTCTCTCTTATATTTTCTCTCTCTCTCTCTCTCTCTCTCTCTCTCTCTCTCTCTCTCTCCCTCACACACACACACACACACTGAGGCGGAAATCCCGGGGGAGGTTGGGGAACGGATCCCCCCCATCCTGGGAAGAATATGATTTGTCCCCCCCAATATATCACTGTAAACATAACTATGTAATTTAAAATAAATTATTAATTCACAATGAAAGCACTTGTGCTGATTATAGACACTTAATAGCGCCTTTTTAAGTTTCAAAAGATTGCGACCCCCTCCCTTTGTCTCACAATGGTTTGATCCACTGCCTCAGCTTTAAGACCAGAGTCTGTTGATGGTGGCTGAACTCCAGTAAGTAGTTCAAACAAAGGATATGATAGACATTTCCTTACATCTACCACTCAATACAATAAAACACATTTATAATCGTCATCAGTCTTCATTTTCGCTGCATTGAATTAGCTCCCAGGTCACTCTGGCCTCATATAGCTAGCTAGCTATGTGAGGTATTAACTAGTTCCAATTGAAGAGTAATGTTAGCCAGCTACCTCACGTCACGCGCACACGTTACTAGCACAGGGATGGTGGAGCTGGCTTGCTAGTAGCCTAATCATCCATCCAGTCAATCGCACCATAGCGATTTTGTTTTCTGTCGGCAGGGTTCATACACAATAGCTGAATTTGCAGAACTAGCGAGCAAACCAATGAAGCAAACTTAAGCAAACATTAGCTAGCAAGATAGCTACCAGCTATTCCATTTATGTGGTGTCGTCAAAGATGGAATCTTTGCTATCTTCAGTTTATTCCAAGATCAGCATGCAGCTGTAGTGCTTTGAAGTCCCTGTGATGAGGTTAGCAAACTGAACAGAACTACACTCTGTTCTACCATTGTACATTTAACATATTTACAAGCTAGGCTATGTGTTAGAGCAATACTTGGTGTCCCCCTCAGGAATTGCTCTTAAGAAAATTTCATGTAATTGTCCCCTCCAAAGTTGATATCAGATTTTCGCTCCTGCACACACATACAGATCAATTCCCTGTGGTACCATTCATCAGGTTAAATGCAGTTCCTGAATCATCTACCTCATGTTCAAATTATGTTCAAATTCTTTCCATTTGTTTTAAAACAATGTTTTTCTTCCTCTTCTCTTTCCCTGCTTTCTTTACCCTCTCACTCTATTTTTACTCCTTTTATAAAATAACCTATTAGGCTTGTTTACACACTCAGAGACTGTCAACATAGTAACTCTGTAAGGAAAACACCTCACATTTCACATTGAAGGGTCAAAGGTCAGAATTAGGGCTGGTATTTAATTGGTTAAATAAAGGTTTATTATATTATATAATTTAATAGCACACACATATATATGTGTGTTATTACATATAAATATAATTATATAATACACTATCCAATGTCTGTTTTCATAGAAATCTCACCCTACCTGTTTTGAATGCCATTTCATGTATAGAATGAGATACTTTGTGTTAATTGAAAATAGGTCAAGATTGTCAAGTGCAACAGACAAAAGTTGCTGTTTCAAAAGCAAGTGTGGTGGGTGAGCCATATTCATTTACCTGCCAAAGAGAAGTTTTTACAGGCAATTGGTGCCTGGAGGGTGTTAAATTCAGAACCTGGACCTTGTTCTTGCCCTCACTTTTATCATTTTGTGTGCACGATCTCAATGAGATATGGTTCATTTTTCATTTTCATAATATGGGTGTTTGTTAAGCCATTTGAGACTGTCATGGGCTATAGAAATAAACATGACATGATGCATGCAAAATTGCTATAGCGTCCATCTGCATCATCTGCAAGATGCATCATTTCCGCAAATCAGCAAGATATCACATGCGACAGAGAGATCCATAACACTCCCTACAGTTGAATGTACAACTACTGAATTGTCTCTGGCAGCTAATGGACATTATTTTGGCAACACAGATGGGCAACATTCCCAGAAATAGTCATCAAACATTTATATGTTTCATTAGGAGGTACATCTTTATAAGCCCTTGGGCTTCCTGGTTCCTCCAGCACATCATGTTCCATTTTATCTATTTTCTCCATTTCTTCAATTATACCTTTTTTGTGCAAATAAATAAATCTAAAAATCCAAAATCTAAAGTGAGACACTTGGTTGAAAATCTGTTTAAATGTTTTCTAGAACAGGAAGAATACTGTTACCCGGCATAGTCGCCCGGAAAGTTATGCTGAGATTCTGCACGACAATAGAGAGTAAATTGAAAGCAGATGATGCAGTCCTAGGTAAGGAATGGATGGACAGCTAAGTAGAGGATGAACAGATTCAGAGAGGATGGGTGAGCTGCTGATGTCGAAAGTGGGGAGAATACAGAGTGATGCAATAGAGTGAATAATCCAGCAGTAAAGGGATGGAAATAGGAAATGCAGAGGAGATTATGTGGGTGGTAGGAGAGAAAGTTTTGGATTTCAAAAGGCAGAGAGAAAGCCGAGTGTAGCCTTGATAAGAGTGTTTTGACATGAGTTTAATCACCTGACAATGCCACCTTGGGAGTTTCACCCAAAGAATTAAAGTTTACCTTAAGGAACACACTAGTTCTTAAATGATGAGCAGAGACCAGGTTTCCAAGTACATTGAAAGGTATGCTTTATTAAGACTTAGTCACTTTTTTAAAATTGGACTCGCTAAAAGAGGAAGTACTCACCAGGAAGGGTGTTGAATAAATTCAGATATTGACAAAGAGTCTTCGAGTCATGAATTACTTGAGTATATTTAATAACAAGAAGCTGAGCTCAGGAGAGATGTACATCTCTGCCAGGGTGACATCTGAACAGAGATTATAAAGTATGTAAGAAAAAGGAGGGGGGATAGTCTAAACATTCTACAAGGTCTAGTGTCTTAAACAGTAACAATCAGAAGGTCTCAAGGGTGCCCAGATGTCTGACACTATCATAAAGACTGCACCTCCGCCATGAAGAGGCCTCCTGAACAGGCCTGTGACCTATGTACTCTTAGGCACTTATTCAGTGCAAAGTGTCATACATACTACTAAACCAGGACACACAGGGGACTCTCACATTCCATGCATTACACCATTTCGGGAATAGTAACAGGGATACAAGAAAACACACCTGGCAACATAATTTCCTCCACAAAGGGGGGGAAGGCCAGCTGCCGATGTGGGGAAACTAAGGGGAGCTTCTCCCAGGGATGAGCTGCAACAACCAACCTAGAGGGTCACACAAAGTGTAGGAACACCAGCTTAGTTGTTACCAGGATTGCCACAATACACATCCGGGGGTCAGGACCCAGAGAAGTCATGGCTAACTTATCTAAAGTGAAACACCTGCCCCTCTTGAGTAGGCATGACCTAGATTCAACTGAGGCTACCTCTTAAGGTGGACCAACCCTTTTAAGTTGGACCAGTTCACCCTGCTACACTTCATTACAGATTTTTTTATATTGTTTTTCTGGCATTTTTGATCATCTTCTGAGACTAGTTAAGCAACTACAAATAACACAATGCCAGAATTTAAGCTGGTGCCTAAGAGCAGCATTTGGTGCAGGACCACCAGGTTCTGTAACAGCTTTTTCCCTCAGGTCATCAGACTGCTGAACTCTTAAAAGGACATTTATACTTACTCTTACTACCTCAGTTTTGCACTACTGTGTATATTTATAATTACTGCTGTACACTGCTGTATATCTTAACTACCGTTGTATATTTCAATTCCTGCTGTATATATATATATATTTTTTTTAATCACTGTGTGTATATATATATATACATATATCTCTTGTATTTTTTTTAACTATATTTTAATACTGTGCTGAGCCAATGCTACGAAATTTTGTTCTGTATACACTTGTTGCATACTTGAATGACAATAAAGTCAGTCTAAGTCTAAGTCTAATTTGCATGGGTGTAGCCATTGTGTTGAAATCACTAGCCATGACTAATGTAGCTACTAGCTACATAACATTAGCGAACATGTGTTAACAAGACAGTGATGGTTGTCGGAGAGCTGGAGAGGAGTGACAGAGAGATTAGCAGTGGAATAGTGTCTGGTGAAGATTAGTGAAGATTACATCCAGCTGGTTGCCAGCCTTGTGGGTAGGAGGAGATGGGGAGAGGGATAGGTCGAAGGACGAGAGGAATGAAAGAAGAGAGTCGAGCTTCTCAGTCTGGATGTTGAAGTCACCGAGAAGGATGAGTCCAGAGCCATCGTCAGGGAAGTGGGAGACTAGTGTGTCAAGCTCCTCCAGGAACTCACCAAGAAGGCCTGGTGGGCGATCAATTCAATTCCAATGATCAATTCCAAGTCAAAAACAGAAATATATTCTATACTGTCACGTTGTCTAGAAACACAATCAGCTGTTTTCAGAGACTGTTGACCAAGAACTGAGGACCTCCAATATGGCTGCCAATAGGCCCACACTGTAACATGCAGGCATGGGCATAAAGGACCCACCGGTCAGAAAGAGGAAAAAACAATATCGAACTGACTTTGGTCAAGAGATCAAAGGTCGCCTGTCTCTGTGATGAAAATCCACCAAAACAATTAAATATAGGCAGTGTGAAATGATATGTCATAATTTTTCAATTATTTCGTATTTCACTTATTTCATATTTCTTTTTTATCATCTTTTCTGAATTTTTTGGTCTCAGTATGTTCTACTGCTGTTATTTCACACACCCTCGTAATGCTGTAATTCATTATTTCTCTTTTTTTCTCTTTCGGTCTCTATCTTCCTCTCTCTTTCTGTAGCTCATACTAAGTTGGGGCAAGGAGGAGGGGGCAATGGGAAACTCAGTGGGACTTTGATGTTACCCAGGGGTACTCCTCCTCCTGCATGGGAAAAACTGATGAGGTCATTTATGAATAGAAGAGGAGCTCTCTTTATATTCCCAGTAAGCATAGTTGGCTGTACACAGTTTTTCCATGAGAGCAAAGGGGGAACAAGCATGCAGTATTTACGAACCCTGGCTTGGGTTGGGCCGTGTTAACATGTATCCTACAACTGGCTGGTTGATGGTTAAATGTCTGTGGTACATTTATTAGCGGCAAATCTGGGTGTCTCTTTTCTGTTACAGCAATAAACCTCTGACTTTACTGGAATTGAGTATCTGTTTACTGCATCAAGCTGTAGCTTGAGAACAAGGAGGAATACAATCAGGGTTTAGTTTTGGCCTGTACTGACAGCTTGAAGGATTGTGATTTTCAGATGAATGCCGCAGGTAAGGAGGGAATGCTGGGAAATGTTGTAGAGGAGGGTTGACTGAGGTTAAAGGGACATGTTTTTCATACTGCTGTGAGAGAACTGACTCACTGCAGGAATGTGTGTTTGTGTGTGTGTGAGCGTGCACTTGTCCTTTGGATCTAGTCTAGGATTAGGACTTGGGTTTAGGGTTAAGATTACATTTACGTCTAGATTAGGGTAAGGGTTAAAGGATTGGCCTGTTGGTCAGTTTAGTCGTTAAAATTATCGATGTGTATCCAGTAGATCGTTGGCTCTGGCGCTCCATGCTAACATTTTAGCACACACTATTTTGAATGATAGTAGGCTCCATGCTAACCCTTTATCATTATGTTGCATGATAGCAGGCTCCATGCTGAGTTGCGGTTAGAGAGACCGACCCATCACCAGAAGGTCGCTGGTTTGATCCCCGGCACCACCAGGAGGGTGTATTCCAGCTGTGAGCTGGTGATTGGAAAATGACTGGTGCCACAACTACAGTGCCCACCAACACTGCCAAAGTGCCCTTGAGCAAGGCACTTAACCCCCAACTGCTCCAGGCACACTGTCCTCTGACCTGGAAAAGTGCATGTGTGTGGGGTGATATGTGTATATCTAGTCAGAGGTATGTGAAGAAACAAATTCACTGCATGTATGTGTGTTAGTGCCAAATAAAGTTAATTTCATCAACCAGTTCTTCTTTAGCATATACTCAGTGTGTCAAAGTGAGCATGTAGTGGGGAGGGGTTGTTGAATGAATGCAGCCAACGGAAGGTCCTCACATTTATAGTAATAGAAACGTTTGTGTGTGTGTGTGTGTGTGTGAATGTGCGTACATACATGTGAGGTGTTTTTTAAGAAATGGTTTCTAGAGAGCTATTAGGAAAATGAGTCCAGGCCTATTCTAGACCTGGTGTATATTTCTTGTCACAACCAAAAATGCCTTTTTGAGTCAGGTTGCCATGGTTTCAGCCTGCTGGGTCAAAGGGCACCGCAATTCAGAAACAGTCATCTTGTTTTTTATTTTGTCTTCCTGTCCTCTCAGACACTGATTTCTGTCTCCTCCCACACATTCAGACAAGAATCATCAAACTGTTATCAAGGTGTTGAGAGATGAGGGCACGCACATACACACGCACACACACACACACACACACACACACACACACACACACACACACACACACACACACACACACACACACACATACAGTGACTCAGTGGTCCCATTGGGTGGTGGAAAGTCAGGAGAGACAATGAGTCACAACCTCTGCAGGTAGAAATGTTAGGAAAAGCAACAGGATGTAATGTAAATAGGGGAAAGAGTAACTGATAGATAAAATGCTGTCCACTGCTTCTAATACTATGCAGGGTTCTACAGTGCTACCATTTTAGCAGCATATGCTCCTAAAATATTTCTATAAATATTTTATATTTTTTATAAACCTAATTTTTATGGCATTTCTAGTTTCTTGGACACTTTACAGTGAAGCTAGACGGGGGTTTGACATGCAACAAAGGTACAAAGCCAGATTTTAACCGAGGACGTAATGATTATATGGTAATTATGTTATCCAACCGAGCCACAGGGACACCCAAAACAGATTTATGCTTCCTACAACAATTGAACAGGGAGCACATAGTGTATGCAAGTGAATCAAAGGGGGATAGGCAATTGCAATTCTTTTTAATTCTCAAAATTTCTTTCCTGCGGTGCTATTTGTTCAGTTTAGGACCTCACATGCAGAGAATATTGGGTGGATCCGAGAAAGATGCAGTGCCGTGCCAAGTCCAGCTTGATGCCAAGATGCCCGTGTCTGTCATCTCTGGAATCTGGAATCTTAACTATTGCAGACTAGAGTTTGAGTGTGTGTTTTGTCTTGTTTAACTGAGGGATCGATCCAAGTGTATGTGTCAAGTCATATTTGACCTGGACAGGCTATGTCAAGCGTTCGTACAAGCTACTGTACCAATCACCCGTCTGTACATTCGGTCTGTTTTACCACAACCTCGCCCACTTACTCACTGTAACCGCATTCAGGTAAACACAGGCCAAACAATGCACTGACGTTTTGGATTAATTTTCGCCTGAGTTGTGGTTAGCCATCAAAGATCACACATCCTACAGTAGGTTACGCCCTGAGGTCTTTTCATTCAGCGTGGTTCTCCTCAGATCAATGAAGAGATTATGTAAGGAAAGCATGTGGGTTTGGGTTGTTATTGTAGGCTTGGAAAATGTAGTAGCTGCAAACCAGATTTTTCCTATAGCAACCTCCAAAAAACTAAAGCATGTGTATGCTCCAGGGTGAGAAAAAGAAATGTTTATTGAGGTTTTGGTTGCATTGTGAAGTCACTTGTTATCTTTAAGCTTAGAGAGAAGAACCTTGCAGGAAATCATTGTAAGATTTTAAGAGTTTCCACATATTCTGTAGATTCGGTCTGAAAGGTCTTATAACACTGCTCAGCTTTACTCAGCAGAATGAATAACGTTGCGGCTACGGTCATTCTTGGTCATGCTGCTTGGAAGTCCTTTCCTGTCGCTTATCAGGTGTGAGTGTATCTGTCATCATGCCAAATTCTTTAAGTGTGAGGCAATGTATTTATCGCTGTCCTGTCAACAGCCTTTCCCCTCATTTCCATCGTCATCAACAACAGAAAAATAAAACTTTTGCTTCCTTTTCTCCTTTACATAGGAACATCCTCCGGAATGTCTAGGAAAGATAAGAAGACAATGCGGCAGTAGGAGACAAAACCTACTTATCATTTTCTTTGGCTCTATGAAGCACACTAATTATGCAGTTGGACAGGTCTGTACTTTTCCAGTATAGGCTCGTGTTTGTGGAACGGCAGTGGAGCAGCTCAGCAGCCAGTATTACAAGATCAAATTAGTGCAGGCTACTAGTTGCGATTCAAAGAGAAGAATCAGAATCAGACTGATGGTGTTTAAGCAGAATCCAAAAAATGCGATTCAAATGTGAATTAATATTCATTTAATATTCATTTAAGCACTGTTTTTCAAATGAAATATCACCTTGAAATTGATGGAAATATCCTTTTGAGTTGACACGACAAACCCTTGGACAATAGTGTGGTCATTTAGCAGAAAATAACGTCATTAATTAAAGTCATTAAACTTGATTAGTTGATCGAAACATGGGGATGACGATATGTTTGATAGGGATTCCCTGGGCCTTTACAATACAAAACTCCTCAGTAGATTCCATCTTGTTTTTGTTTTTTTTATTACTAACAAATTCCAAAACCAACAAAATATCCTCTATTTTCAGTCTCTGCTGGGGAATCAGGAAATGTTGTTTTCCCCCCATGACCGCCTCTGCTCCTTGATTCACTTCCTGTTTTGAAAGCATGTAGGGCAACTGATGTTATTAGATGAGACGTGACAAAAGTTACTGATAGCAAAGGCTAGTTTTGAGGTCAGTATGCTGTCACACAATATGGCATGAATCAGTAGTTTCTGAATACTTTGATACTGATATTTTGTGCCAAATTTCAATAGCTTTAAAGGTGCAATGTGTATAGTGTTTAACCATCTATCATTGTCAAATAGTGCTACCTTGGTGTAATTGTAAACAAATGAGACCATGCTGGAGATGATTGGTTGCCTCTATCTCACCCCAGTGGTATTGTTTTTTTATTGTAGAGGATAAACATGTCAGAAATTATTTTTCCCATCACACTTTCACTCCTTCCACCGTCTGCCATTGCCAGAAACTCTGAAAGCTATAGCACTATCTGTGCTGGAAGAACAGCGCCCTCTTCCTGTTTTGTGTCATAAAGCAATCTCCCTTTGTGCCACAAAGTAAACCAGCACACAGTGTAAAATGCAGTGTAGGGCAATGTTTCCCTCAGGATTTCTTTGTATGAGGGGAGCACAAAAGTCTTCCAGTAAATTGTCAATAGAGTACTGAATAAACCTCAAGAAAAAATGATAGAAGGCATCCCCATAGCTAAATAGGTTATCCTATGACTGAAGTCAGAAAAAAAACTGGTCTTCAGGATTATCATATAATTCTAGAACACCCTTTCAGTTTTGTTGTACTTTTACATATACCGAATATGATATTTCCCACTAGCACCTTATTGCACACATCTCTTGTCTTGTTATATGTTTTGTCTTTTTTTTATAATTTATTATGTGAATTTGTTTTTTAGATTTATATTTTTGACTTGTTTTTCTTCTGTTAAATGTTGCACCATCAGATCAAGGCAAATTCCTTGTATGTGTAAACTTACTTGGCAATAAACCCCATTCTGATTCTGATTCTGATTCTGATTACAAGATGGAACAATATCATGATATAGGCAAGGATAGAGGATTCTAGCATTGGAACTGAAACCCTATGATGGAAAGTCACTTGGATTCATCAATGTACTTCAGAATATCAAGCACATCAAGGGAAATAAGATGAAAGGATAAAATAGGCTAGCAGTTTAACGTTACATGAAATGTTATGGAATAGGCCTACAGATAAGATGGCTAAAATTTCTGATGGGCATCTTGAGGAGTTTCATTCTCTGATGAAAATTACACAACGAACTTTAGTTATGAATTAGTCACATAGGTGTGTTTTATAAAGCCGTGGCTTGTAATGAGGGTGTGCAGTCTGGTTAGGGTTGAGTGCAGGTCTGGTGCCTGTTCAGTTGAGCCAGGTGTGGCTCAGCTGAACAATGGTGCACAACTGCATTATATAAGGGCAATTAAACTGTGCTTGCTCTCTTGCAGTGAGGCTAGGACCAGGATCACACACACCACAAGCCTTGTGAGCAACTGGCAGAAGACAATTGAGTTTTTGATTTCTGTTTATAGTAGCCGTCTTAGAGTTTCAAAGTGTGCATGCATAATTGTCTCCTGATCCTGGAGCATCTGTCCATTCCAAATCCCAAACCTCCCTTCTCACCAGGGAGGCACAGCCTGAGTCTGCGGGCGTCCTCCCAGAAGGACTACACCATGGTGTAGAGAGGGTCCATGCTGGATCAACAGGGACATGGAACTAGGTTACGAGGACGCTGGCCACCCCTTCACCCTTGCGCAGCAGCTCCTTGACACAGCAAGACGTTGGCTGCATCCGGACACCAGCTCACCAGATGACATTTTGTGGCTTTAGAGCAGTTCGATGTGCCGTGGGTCGTGACTGGGTGCCTGATTCAACCGGGGCATTGGTGGAGGCATTGTGGTGGGATATGCACGACTACCCTATGGGATGAGAGGAATTAGGAATTCAAGGTGGAAAATCACAAAAACAATCCCAGACAGCTCAGTTGGTAGAGCATGAGACTTGCAGTCTCAGGGTTGTGGGTTTGATCCCCACATAGTGTCAAGTACCTTTGTAAGTTGCTTTGGATTGACTTGTTCCTTCTTATATTTTTGACTTGTTTTTCTTCTGTTAAATGTTGCACCATCAGATCAAGGCAAATTCCTTGTATGTGTAAACTTACTTGGCAATAAACCCCCATTCTGATTCTGATTCTGATAAAAGCATCTGCTAAATGACTATAATGTAATGTAAGATTGGTGATGCGGAGTCCTCCGAGTCTGTCGGAGGGGTGGAAAGATGAGAGGTCAGGTTGTACTAGCCGCACCATCAATGACTTCTCATACCCTATGCTTTGCCTTCAACTAAGTGATAAAAACTG
>OOFE01051211.1:2315-27057 GCA_900323365.1 Monocentris japonica | reverse complement strand
GAGCGCTATTTGTTACTTATTTTTCTCTCCCTTTCTCCGTCTCAGTCCTGTTTCTCTCCCTTTCTCCGTCTCAGTCGTCTGTTTCTCTCCCTTTCTCCGTCTCACTCCTCTGTTTCTCAACTTTCTCCGGCGCAGTCGTCTTTATATCTCCCTTTGTTTTCTCTACCTGTATCGCTATCTTTCTTTTTCTTTCTACCGTCTTTTCATGTGTAACTTGCCTCTAACTCTCTCATCTGTCTGCACTGTATAGTCGCAATGTTTACCGCCTGGAATGCACAGACTTGATTGGCTGAGTAGTATCACGTGGGATGGCTTAACTCGCATGCAATTGGTCTGTGCGTTTCCTCATCCGCTAAACTACTACCGTAAAGTCTACAAAAGCGGCGCCGGTTAAAATAGAAGCGCCTCGTCAGGTTTTAAATCATAACCTTCTGTTTTGGCTGTAGGTCCGGGTCCGTATGGGACGGCTTCTGGGTCCGGACTCGGACCGCGGTCCGCCTGTTGGTGACCTATGATATAGATGGAAAAAAGGTCAGAGAATTGACCCTTGTAGAACACCACGTGTATGGTCAAGTGTTTTCCATTGGGTCTATTTTACTGTTCTTTCCTCAAAGTGGATTAACAGTTCAAAAGTTACAGTATTTTTGCAGATGATCCCCCCCTTTTCAGGTCGCCCAAAATATTTAGATGAAATACAAACAAAAATATATTCTTTAATTTAGTCATTATGTAGTCAGAAATTCTTAAGACAGCTGACTCAAAAGTTTACGGGCTTACATGAAAAAAATGAAGAGGCTAGTGATTTCAGAATGAGAATATATTGCAGAGTAAGAACTCCTTACAACATAATAAAAATGACTTCTTACTCAATGTTCTTTCAATCTGTCCATATCATCCTGATATGTGATGTTAGACACAAGAAGTGGATGAAAAAAAGACCTCAAACTTAAACTGATGCTCTTCCCGTCATGGTCATTTTCTCTTTTGGCATCCCAAGTGAGTACAGAGACAAAGTGGGAAGAAGTGTCCTGCCTGGATGCTACTGGAGCTCAATGTACTCTTGAATTTGATTCATTGCTCACTCTCTATAGCAAACAGTCAGTGATGTCTCCTTATATCTGCCATTTGCTAGGTCCCTGATGTTAAACCACATCCCAGCAAGAGCCCTAATTCAACAGTCCAGGAGGAGAACAGTGTCAGCAAGGGTTTCCAGCGTTTCCTCAGTGTTCTTAACAAAGGGGTAGACATCAACCTGCTCGCCAGGATTGTCACTGATGACAGCGAGGATCTTCCTGTGGGTGGGGAGCTCCTAAATATTCAGCCTCCTATTTTGGAAAACAAGTCAAATGTGCCCTACAGGAGTGAGATCCTGGGATCGCACAGCAAAGCTCTGCAACAGGACCATTGTCGGTCCAACAGTAGAGAGAGGAGGACTGAAATAACCAGCCGAGAGGGATCTCGCAAAGAAAGACACTCCCTGCCTGATGAGAAGTTTATCCAGAGCAATGATGGAGGAGGAGACCGCCACTTTGGGTTAAGCAGTAGTTTGAGGTCGCCCCCAGCAGTGGAGGAGAAGAAACTAAAGGTGGACGAGCAGCATGAACAGCTCCAGAACATTCTTAAGACTCTGGGGTTAAGCCTAGAGGTGGACGAGATGAGCAAACTAGCAGACCGGACTCAGGAGAGGTTGTACGGGAAGAAGTATGACGACAGACAGCGGGTGGATGACAGGGCGGAGAGAGACAGACGGCAGACGAGCTTTCAAAGACATCTTCGGAATTCCTCTTCCACCTCGGTTTCTGGCAGCTTTACTCCTAGCCCCCCTCGCCATCAGCGCTCCCCTGGCAAAGACTCCAGGGATAGCAGAGAACGAAGGCAAACTTCTGAATGCAGCCACTCAAGAGCGAGAAGCAGAGACGAGGAGACAGCTCAAGATGGAGACGGGGACAGAAACCAAGCTCAGAGGTGCAAGGACACAGACATGGATGGAATCGACTCCAGAGAAAGCTTTCCTGGTGACCATCCATATCCAGAAAAAACAACACATCCCTCTCCCAATCCTGCTGCTGTGGCTGCATTGCCAGAATACAATTTAGCCCAGTACTCTGAGTACACTGCCTACAGCAGTAGTGCTTGTAATGGTGCTGCCTCTTCTACCTGGGAGTATACTCATGGTGCTGTGCCCTCCTCCCCTTATTCCAGTGAGTATCCTTACCCACAGAATCCCTCATATCACTTTTCTGGCTATGAAGCTTCAGCTGGCAGGGTTTACTCTGACCCTTGGCCCACTGACAAGTTTTCACTTAAAGATGCTCATTTAATGTGTAACCCAGACCTGTCAAAGAGCGAGGGCCAAAATGGAGAGCAATTGGGCCCTCGCTGTCTGCAGGTCATCAGCACTAAGCCTATAAGTAAACAGCGCTACCTCATGCAACTCACAAACACACCCACCCACAAGAGGAGGGAGCGCCGTCAAAGGAGCAATCAAAGGCGTAGCTTAATGAGGAGATTGAGAAGAGCCACCCTCAAAAGAGAAGCGATGTCTGCAAAGCCAGACTCTTTGACGAGTATGGAGGTTCTGGAGGCCCCTGTTGAAGCTAACACAGAAACACAGCAGTCCGAAGAATGCAAGATGCCGCCAACAGAGGAGGAAATAAAGGCAAAATTGAAGAAAGGGGTGGGTGATAGTAGTAGTTACCCAGTTTCAGCGCTGTCTTCTTACTGTTAATTAATGTGTTTGTGTATAAACCAAACTTTATTCAATACATTTTTTTTACCTCTTGCAATCAACTTTTTTTTTTAGCTTGAAGCCTTTAACCAGAAGATGAAGCAGAAAGCCACAAAGCCAGCAGAAAACAGCCTTACCTAAAGTAAGTAAAACTCTTAGTAATAGCACAACTACAGAGGGGATCAGTGTACGTCTGAAGTGTGGAATTGGACCTTGGTCAAATTTTCCATTTTTATCTGTATTTTATTCAAATACACACCCCTTTTGAATCCTAACCTGAGAGTTTGATGTAGCCTTATTCCCAATAGATGAAGAGCTTTCTTCCAAAATGAGATCCATCTTTTGAAAATGGTGAAAACTTATGAAATGATAGTTGGTAACTTAAAGGAAAAATCCACACTAAAACTGTTAAGACTGTTGAAAAATAACTAATGGTGATGTACCTTGCATTTCTGGATCCATTTGGTTGTTTCATGGTGTCCTCTTCTTCTTATTCCTGTGGATAATTGGCCAAACATAGACGATGTGTCACATCAAGATATGTCCAGTGCAGCTACAATGGAGTTTGATAGAAAATGTCCTATCTATCTAAAACATCAATGGTAAATGTCAGACTTTTGTGTCAGTCCCTCAGGATTAAATAACTTCTGACTAGACTCACCGTTTTGCACCAATGTTCAACAATCACACAGGGAGAAATCCATCGTAGAAGAGGAAGAGGTACCTGTGACAGTAGACCATAATGCAGTGCAGCCACAAGACGTGTTGGGCCAGATTCATAAAACACACCGATAGATTTAACGTGACGTTAAGGTATCACGTCTTCTCATTCATAAACGTGGGTTACCTCCTGTTTTACCGTTAGCGCCCTCTTTCATCAAATGCATGTGCTGTAAGAGATAAATGATAAATGAACTCAAATTAACTCAAAAATAGATAGGCAGGTTGAGGGAAAGTGGGTACACAAAAAAGTACAGTAAAGTATTACGACACTTTGTCACATAAATAACTCCTGTAATGCATCGACCATCACATATATACTGATATATAACAGTGTTAGAGATTGTGAGGGTGGACTTTCCCTTGAAGTCCTTGACTGACACTGAAATGAGTGTAAAAAAAAAAAAACACTTTTACACGCTGAATCTTCTACATTATAGAGTTAAGGAATAAACCTTAAGGAATGACATTTTTCTGAAGTGGAGTGTTTTGGAATAGAGCTCTTTACGGACTGTACATTGGTTTCTATGAAAAGTAATATGCAAGCTGATTGAGTTATTTTTCACTTGGTCACATATTTTTATCACTTTTTTCCCCCCTTTCAATAGATCTCTGAAGAGCTTCATGACTTCATCAATAGTTTGAGCTGCTGCAAGCCCTTACAGATCACATGGACCTTAGTGACTCACATTCATGACTTCACAGATGTCTCAGAGATGCAGTGTCATAGTCCCACCATTTATTTTAGTCAAATATTTCCTGATTTATACTGAATCATGCTTTAGTTTTGTCATCCTCAGACTGCAACAAGTAACTATAAAGATCAATATGGTGCAATATCTTATTGCTAGTTTGTGTTAAAAGACACAAGATTTCAAGTTTTACATTCAGTTCTATGTTACTGTGAATATCACCTCTCTGACTTTGTAAGCTCTCCTATTTCTATTCTAAGCTTTTCCTCTTGATACTATATAAATTTGACAAAACAAATATGTCTTAAGCTCTCAGTAGTCCTTGTTGATCAAAGACTTTTAACCTAAAAGGCTTTCAATCATGTGATCAGTTATTTTTATTGACTGTTTTGGGCATTATTCAATGATTACAAATCGAGGGACTGACATTTTATTTCCAGTGAAGATAACAGATTTGAGCTCTGTGAAAAGGGTCAGGTCATGTCCCATTCCCATTTTACTCTCTTAATTGTTGTTTCCACACTGTTTGACAATAAGAAGCGTACCCAACTCATATATAGGTGAGCCATCCACCACTTGAGTCTGTCCCTGTGTGGTGTGTCACTCTGATCACCTCCAATGTTAAGGTTTGCAATTGTTTTCATATCTTCAGTGTTGTATTGAGAGAGAGAGAAGCAAATTAATTTGGATGAGATGTCCAAAAAAAATTGTAATACAAAGTTGTATGTCAATTCTGTGTTGGCGGTATCATTTTCATTACCACACAGTAAAATGTGAAAATACATTTTGGGATTGTAATACAAATTATAACAGCCACTGTTTTTAACAGAGAAAAACAAAACCAGAACAACTTCCAAATAAATTACACAAATAGTCACACAGCAGTCTCTTGTAGCACCCTAAAACAAAGCGCTATATTTCATACATTGCTCCAGTCCATATTTTTAAATAGCAGGGTGGTGTGTTTTTTTTTTTTTTTTTTTTTTAAAGTTCATCTTTCTCCTCTCCTTCACACAAGCAGGCTGCCCTCTGGCTGTTCATGTAGGGCCTGCAGCCCAGAGTCCACACTGTGTTGAACAAGGTGTCTGCTACCGTTTCGCATGCTGAGGGGGGAGAAAGGGAGAGTCAATACATAGAACAGTATGCCTATGAGAAGCCTATGAAAAAAGTAGCTTGTCATTTTGTACTTATTTATAACCTACAGTTAATTTCAAAGTTGTACATCTGTACTTGCCAAAGAAAGGTATTGCAAACATATTTGAATGATACATGTATTGTGTTGAATGAACACATTTTTTTAAACACGTTAATTGCTTTTGGAAGGGTGGATCTCTTGAGACAGACTTTGTGTGGGGCAAGTAAATGAATAATGCTTTCCCTTCCTTCAACAACAATTGTAAAGGTGCTTTTGAGCAAGGCACTTTTTGCAGTTTCTTATTAATATGACTTTTCACCATCCTGGGGTGTGAATAACGTGAGTAGACAGTTCTACGTTGAGAGAAACCTGTCTGATGAATTTCTCTGATCCCAGGAACTGTTTTTGGAGGGGCGGGATTAAAAAACAACTACATAACAATTAGGGCAATCCTATCAAAATGTGACCTAATTTTCAGATACTTTCTGCCAAATGCTGAAATAGATTGAATAGACACTCAGGCCTGCAGGTAAGGATAATACCCACGCAACCCCTCTGAATTGTATCACAGTAGAAAATGCCCCCAAATGAGCTTCCTTTTATCACAGTGATTGAATTTTAACAACACTAAAATCTTGGTGGATAATAAAGATAGTACAGTGAGACTAAATAAAAAGGGCATGTTTTTAAACTGGGTTGTCAATGCCTTTAACCCCCAAACTGCTTCAGTGGAGCTGCTAAGTGGCCAACTGTTTAAGACTGTTGTACTGGGCAGGTCGCAGGTGGAAATGATCAAGTGGCTCAACCAACTTGCCCTGGATAAATAAAGGTTCAAAAAAACGACCTCATATTACTTACTAACCTTCAACTTTTGACACAAAGCCAAGGCTCTTCTTGAGGTCAGAGCAGATGCTGTGGAGACACCAGCGGAACTTGGAGTCACAGCGGTACTTGTTGGAGCCACAGGTGTCGTAACACACATCCAGCTGATTGCAACACTTTGTCATGGCAGGGATGCCCATATCCATCTGGCACGGGACAAAGGTGATTAGTGTGTTTGCATGTGTGTGTGTAATACTTCTACTCTTGCATCTGTAGGATTGCAGATTCAATTTTTGAATCAGAATCACTTGATTTGCTGAGTAAAATACATCGACAAGAACTTGTCTTGGTGTTCTCAATTTCTACAAACAAAACGCATCTGGGTGTTATTACAGTGCCTTCGAATGAATGTCTGTGTGTATGTGCATTTTTTTGTTTTACCGTGATTTAAAGATACGTACTCCATTTGGAACTGGAATGCCAAGAAAATAGGAGCTACATCCATCAGGTTGTGGCATCTGGTAGTCAGGACGTGGAAGAGGAGCTTTACCTTAGAGGGAAAGTAAAGTGTATCAAATGTATGCTTCTAGAAATTACGTTACCAGAAAAGACAAGAGACATTTTAAGCTCAATGTCATTTTAAATCCATATTTGCAGATGAAGAAACAAAGTTCTGCTTCTTTGAGGGATATTTGTTCGTATGATATTTGAACCCTTCTCCAATCACTACATGAAACCTCTCCTATCTCAGGTCACAGTCCATTTCCAGGCCCTCTCCTAGATGATATTGAAGATGATAAGTGGCAGAAGAATTTACAATATCAGCCTGACTAAATTCCATTAAGTATTTTTCAGGATCATCGTAAATGGGTTTAAAGTGTCACATTTCAGATATAAATACAGGCAATTAAAAGACAATAACTACTGATTTAGCCCCATGATCATGTTGATATTAACTAATAACCCAATGAAATGTGACCTAATCACTGATTAAAAATCATTGGTCATTTCTTCTTTACAGTATACTCAATGGATCATTTGTTCCTGCACAATAACCTCTCTGATGAATTTAAACCAATGATACTGTTTATTAACAGTATACTCAATGGATCATTTGTTCAAGTACAACAGAGGGGTTAGTGTCATATTCCCCCTTGTAGTGGTTTCCAAACTGCAGTCTAGGGACCACAGTGGTCCCCAGCAAAATAGGGAAAAGTTTAACTATATTATTATTTAATTCACTGGACGTTAACTCTAGGAGACGATGTGTAAGAAAGATGATGCGGATGAGAGGTTTCACTCTCAAAGACACTACAAAAAGACAATGGAAGTCCCTTGGAAGAACTCTACATCAAATGGGGGTCAGGCATCTGAAGTGTATCAATATGGGGTCCTTGGCATGAAAAAACTTGGGAACCCCTGCCCTAAAGTCTACAGCACAGCAAAATACTAGAATAAAGGAAGGCTGGACCGATATGGGTTTTTGAAGGCCAATATCAAAATGATTTGATTTGAAGCTGCTGATAACTGATATTTTGTACCAATATTCAATATCTGCCCCCAAACGTTATTCTTGGTATGGTGGGAAAGCCTCTGAAACAGCATTTAGACCATAGGGACATGAAATTCTCCACTGTTGGCAACTCCTTAAGGCAGGGTGACCTGTCCCACCCAATCAATAGTGCAATACTGCCTTGAGGAATGAATTCACACAAAAAAAATGAATTGAATAAATCTGCAAAGAAAAGAAAATTTCATTGCAGATTTTACAACTGTTGTCAACTAGCTGTAGTCAGAGAGGAACCTCCATAATATTGGGAGTGGGTAACATTGACTAGCCGATATCCAATATTTAATAGAAGGCTAATATCAGTCTAATTGTCGACTATACTATACCAGAATGACACTTAACCTCTCATCAACTTACCATATCGACAGCGGTATTGGCACACTCCATCACGTCCTCCCATTAGCTCCAGCATAGAGTCAAAGTAGCTATTGACTGCCTCAAAGCTGCCCCGGAGGGAGTTCAGCCCCCAGTCCTCATTCTTTTCCTCTGCCTGCAGGCTGTCAGAGGCCTGGCCGGGCGCTGCTGCTGGTGGGGCTTCAGCCTCTTGACTGACGGCACCCTGGATGAACAGGCCCACAAGGAACAGGAGGGCAAGGGGGGCCTGGTGTGCCATTCTGCAGCTTAGACAGGCAGAGAGCTCAGGACAACTACAGTTACCTTCAGAGTTCAAAGTGGGGGACTGAGGGGAAACACAAATACACACATAAGGAATACTGAAACTGCCTGTGTGACCTGGACTTTGAGCCAGACACTGGGACAGCCTCCACTGTGGAGGAACAAAGTCCAGCTTCTAACAAGATTATACATGTCTGTGTTTTTATTATGCCACAAGATTGATGAGCGGCAGGGTGTGCTGCTTATCAATCAGCTGAAGGAATCCAACTACATTTTAATCAAATTTCAGAGTCAATCTCTCTTGACAGTAACATGTATTAGCAAAGTGGATAAAGTGGATTTGCTTCATTTGCACCATTTTGGGAACAAAATTGTCAGTATTTCAATCATAGAAGGGAGAGAAAGGAATCATGTCACCATTTCTGTGAGAAAGGGTTTGACCTCTCCACAGGAAATTTGAGTTAAAAAAAAGAGTATATGGAATTTAACTTTACAGTTCCATTATTGAATATAATTACATGCAGACACAAAATATTCTTTACAGTGATTTGCTGCAATGAAGTTTATTGTATGTTATTGTTTATAGTTTTATCTATTTATTTTTTTAAAAAAAATCTATTTATAGCCACAGTTGCAAAATTTTTTTTTTTTTTTTGTCCAGAGGCATCAGTTCACCAAAAATTGGTTTTGGGAAGTCAATGTACTTAATATCATCTGCCTCCAAAACTTACAAACCTGCTCGTATCTACTAAATGACTCATGGCTGACAAGATATTATTTGGTCAATGTGATAACCAGACTCACACAGCTTTAGAGGGAACAATGAAGGTGAATTTAAGCCCTGACGAGATTTTTAAGCTTTAAAAATAGATTTTTGTTTGCTCTTTGCTCGACATGATGGATTTGCCATTGGGAAAATGTACAAAACTGGACTTTGCTTAGGAACAGAATGCGACCAGCAGGTGGCAGTAGGCGTCATGTTCATTCCATGTTTGGAAGTTTCCGGGGCGATGATTAGTGACGTCTCAGACAAACACGGAAGTAGAGGGAGTAAACGAAAATGTGCTCTGACCGATTTCAGCAACACCACACGTTCCACGTCTCAAGTCTATATTGAATATATTTTGGTTCATCAAGTCTAAACTTGATGCACGTTTTTGAGCACGTTGGGATACGTTGCCGGTGGACAACCTAAACAACAACAAACAGTTTTTAGAGTTAATTTCGTAGATGCGCGTCGCAACGTTGGCTATGTCAAGCATCCTGATAACGTTAACTTAAGTCTTTTAAGTTGCAAGGAGTGCAATTGGCTCTTCGCAAAGTTTGTTTTTTTGCTTTTACATTTTACAAGGGATGGTCACAACCTCAGTCATAGCTGCAGTGCAATTCTTTCTACAAGGAACAAGAAATAACAGACTGGTTAAAAAAAATGGCATTTGCAAACATTTTCACGAGACTGACTGCTATTGATGAAGATGCCAGCAACCCCTGTGAACCAGCTCTTGCACACAGGTAGCTGGTTTTTGGGGAGATAGTCCATTTTACTTGTCTTTGTTACATCTGTACATATCTGTGATTTTTATTTTTATTTTTTAATAGGAAATTAGGTGAGCAGGAGGAGAACGCTAAAAGTGACCATGCCAGAAAGAGGAAAATCTGTGGTGAAGAGAAAAGTGGCTCTAATACGAAGGGAAAAACACATAAGCAGGTACACATTAAGTAGATGATAGGATACTACTTGAAATGTCACTTAAATGACAGACCTTATTGATAGACATTTCCCTTGAATGGACTTTTCTTTGTGAACTGTCATCGTGCTCCATTGAAAAACAAGGAATAAGCTGAAAAGAGTAACTAAAACAAATTTCTTTGTTACTGTTCCACAGATGCAGTCTCACCAAGCCAAGACAACCGAGACACATAAAGCTCCAACATCCTCCAAAGAGTATGACTCTAAGGCCATAAACTACCATAGGGAGAACTCTGAGCGAGCAAGTGTTTGCTTCACCAAAGAACTGGATCTCTATAGCCACAGCAGTAAAACTGACCAGAATAACATGGATCACAAAATCCAAAATTTCAGCAAGACAAATACCCATAATGTTAACCAGAAACAACAACAACAACAACAGCCGCAAAGGAAGAAGAAAAAGAAGAAGAAAAAGAAGAAGGAGAATCAGCATTGGCAGATTGATAGAGGGGGGGCTGCCAATAGAAGAGGAGGCTATCAGCCGAACTGTATTCGAGACTCTTCAAGCAAAGGCAGAATGAATAAAGGTGGCAAGCAGGTAGGTCAGACCTATGGCTTTGCCAATCAGGGTAGATATTTGTGAAAGATCAGCCTATCATCTGTAGCAGTTTGACAGACAAAGGGACACTTGCATGGTGCGCACCTGCTGTGAGGGATAAGCAGCAGTTCTGTGGCAGAAGAAACCCTTCAAATTAGTCATCTTACCACGTCTAAGACATTTTCTCTGAAATGGCTCCATTTTGTCCTTTGTTATTTTTGTGGATCTCATTATGCTCATTTTATTTCCTAGGATGTCCCAGTGGAACGGAGGAGGGTCATGACACAGGAGTTCCAGGACCAGAATGCTTTGGTAGTGGATGGACGGTTACTTTGTCGACATTTCCTTTGCGGAAGATGTATCAAGGCAGGTTATGTTTATAATGTTTATTACTTATTGAAAATTGATATGGCATCCAAAGTTGTCATTCAGGCTAGGGTTAGCATTTCTAGCGGTATCCAGGTATCCACTAGAGAACAAAAAATAAGGGCTTCTAAGGGGCCTGGAGCAAATGAAAGGGAAAAGGTTGGAAGCCACTTCACTGCAAAGATGCTGCCTCAGGAAGAGAACTAAACCTGAAAGCTGTTGCTCACTTATTCTGCACGTATTCTATTATGTTCATTTCTCATTGTACGCCTTTTGTTTGTGCCTATTAAGCAAGCGATGCATTTCACTCTTTGTATTGAAGTGGCTTCCAACCTTTTCATTTTACATTTATAGTGTTCCTTTTTTTATTGCATACAGGGTGACGACTGCCAACTGGAGCATGTTCAGGGTGTCAACGATCTCATCAAAGAAGTGTGCAAATTTTATGTCCAAAGATTTTGCATGAAAGGAGAGAGCTGCCCCTACATGCACAATATCCTTTGGGTCAACATCAATGATCTGTACATGTTCCTTAAGTAAACTTATTGAGGTGATGGCAGCATATTGTTGGCAACTGGCAGCTGTTACTGATGGGTAAAATTAAATTCTTATGTTTCCTTAACTAAGTTGCCACATTCTTTCCCCTGCAAGTTTTTCCATTCAAGAGGAAAGTGTTCGCATGGAGCAGAATGCAGGTTTTCCCATGAGCCTCTTACTGACCTCACAAAAAAACTGCTGGATGAGGTGTGTATGTTAATGACCTGTTCTGATGTTTCTTATCAGTGTGTTGTGCATTGCTGTGTGCTGAAAACAATCATGGGGTTTACTTTTTTTTTTTCTGCAGGCAATAAAAAGAGACAATGAGCTCAATGAAATTGCAACAAAAGCCCAACAAGATGCCTCAGTCCAGCCAAAGAACAAAGAGTCTTTGATTACAGAGGAAAACACTGTTGACATTCTGTCTCATCCCATCAGGTGATAGCAAACTCATTTAAACATTTAGTAGTGTGGGTTCATTGTGTTGAACATAATTGTTCCTGAGTATTGTATATGATATTTATCCATTAATGATTAATCATCATGCAACGTGGGCCACAATAACTAGCTGTTTTGCTATTTTTTTATCTTACAGGCCTAATTTTTACAACAGTTCATGCCCATCAGAGCCACATGCTCAGAAGGAAACCGTTTTGTGTCAAACTGAAGGATTGGCTGATATTATAAAGGATGCTGTTCCACCACATGCCACAGATGTTACCCGCTCTCACAGTCCTCCCTCAAGTAACCTTAGCCAGAAGGAGCTGGTTTCTTATTCAGTTGAGGCAGTGCTTGGAATTCAAAAATCCAAACCTTTCCCCAGTCTTTTTGCAAGTCGAGACTCTACTACTACCCATTATTCCCTGCAGACCTCTCTTGCTTGTCCTTCAAACTCTGCAAACCAAAGTGAAGTTCCTTACTCTGTTTTTGACCCTCAAGAGGTCCCTGACCCCATGTCAAGCACAGCAAGCCAAAATGAAAAGGTAGCATATTCAGTAAATAGCGCCAGTGAATCAAACAAACCGCTGGAAAATATATTCAAGAACCTGTCATCCTCCCAAGTGCATGCCTGCCAGATTTCGACTTTCGCTTCATCCACAAAAGCCTGCACTGATCTTCCACTCACCTCTGGAGGTCGTCAAGAACAAAATGGAGATATACCGGAGTCCCACAAGCCAACTAAAATAGCTTCCCACGAGGTAAAGTTGGAGTTGTCACATCCCACCTCCATGTTGCTAGAGAACTCTAAGTCCTCCAAAACACAAGCAGACAGGAGAGGAGGTCTTTTTGTTCAGACTTCTTCTCCCTGTTATGCTACAAATGGAAACAGGCATCTGCCTAGGGATATAACTAGCTTGCAAGACTCTACAGAGCCCCGAAAGTCCAGAGATACTGTATTGGCCTCTAGTGACTGTAGAAGTCAAGGTGTTCTTCCTGTTGGACCCACTAAGCCCACGCAAAGAGCCTTCCACAGCCTTTTTTCATGCCCTCCTAGTCACTCCTGTATGCCATCTGGCCAACAAGACTCAATACAGTCTCCTCATCCCTCCTCAAGTTCTACAGACTGCAGAAGTGAATATGTTCCTGTTAAAACTACGGTTGAACCTGGTAAGGCCACTACAAGATCCTTTCTCAGCCTTTTTGCAAGCCCCATCAGTGAGACTAGTGCTCCTCTACCATGCATACAGACTAAACCAGATTCCCCAAGGACTTCTTCCCATCCTCAAGCGCCAGACCAGTCAGCTGATTCTGTGTCACATTCAGGACTCTGCAAGCGAAGAGCGTCTAATTTAGAAACCTCTTTCACTGGCATGTTTTCAGGCCTCGTCAGTAATGACATAACTGGGACTCTTCCTGTACCACGGTCCCCTTATTCCCCTTCTAGACCTAAAAGGAAAAGGGGAAACCATTCCAATTCAGCTGAGTGTATAAATGAATCCTCTGAGCAGTTGGTGAAACCTGCCTGCAGCCTTACATCAGATTCTGTCAGTGAGATGTCCACCAATCAGATTCACAATGATACCAGTCGAGATCCCTCCACAACCCAGGCTCAACAGCAGCTGCCGGATGGTTCATCCCACAAAGGCAAGAGCCTGGAAGATGTTATACCCTCTTTTGAGTGTGAAATGCAAATCTGTAGTACTAAAATGTGACTGTCTTTTTCATTTTGTAGCATCTTCAAAAGCAACCACCAGTAATTCAACTCTGAAGACCCTCTTTCTGAGCCTGAGCCCATACTGCCAGGACGGAAAGAAACAGGACAATATTCAGACCAATGTCCCTTTAGGTATGGTGTTTATTATTTAATGTTAGAGAAGTTAAAATTTGTGTCAGTGTACTTCGTGGTCATGCTGATTTTGTTCCTTGTCTTTACTGGTTGAACTGATCGATATTCCATTGTTCCATTGATTTATTGTATTGCAGAAAGTGTAAACGACAAAAATGGCACTGGGTGTGTCTTGACGGAACAGCAGCTGAAGAGAGGAGAAGAAAAGAGAGAGGAGGTAGAAAGGATAGAAGAGGAATTGAAGGAGGAAAGGATGCTGAGAGATGAGCACCAGCTCAAGGTTGACATTTTGCTGTTAATTACCAAAGAAAATGCCTCACCATTGTTGCTTTTAATCACATAAAAACATCTTGTTGGCAGGAAATGGTTGAATAGATTTTCACCCCATCTCTCACTCCGTTGCCTGTTGATATGATTTTTTCCCCTCCTTTAAACCACCTTTTAAAGCATAGCTCCGCCCCTTTATGACCTGGATCCCATTTCCCCAACACATAAGTAGTTCTATAGTGAAGCAGTTGAAGAGATTTTGGTCAGATCTGATCGGTATGATGGAAAAATATGTGGGAAAATAGGGTCCAGGTCAAAATGGCCAGGGTTATGCTTTAAAGCCTACCTTTTCCCAGGATATGGTGTTGTCCCCTGTTAACCTGGTCCCTCTTCCTCCCTTCTTCCCCCACCCTCGGTATTTTCTTCCTCAGGCTCAACATTCCCACAAACAGTTCGCTAAAAATACTGTTGCGCACCCAGATCCAGCAGAACATCAGCCCTCTCCTCAAAACCAATCCCATACCTCCTTGGAGGTAACAGGTGGGTTGACCTCCAGGTGTCCAGGTATGCGTCAAGCCCAGGTGAGAACCTCTGTCAACTTGCCTGTCCAACCAGTGGCGCCGCTGACACGACTTCACACCCAACCAACACTGAAGCAAAGCTCTGGACAAAAGAAGTGTGTGAATGGGAATGTGGGGCTCACTCCATTGAAGGACCTTTTCAAAAATTTAGACCCCAGTGCTTCTCCCTTTGGAAAATAACATTGGAATGACTTGAATCAAAGTGCACTGATGATCTTTTGACTAAAAACCACATATGAGCACAATTCAAATATATAGCTTTATGCCACTAATCAAATGTTTATTGAATCATATCAACCCATCATTCATGAATGTAATATCTGAGTAGTTGGACATATTTTGTCATGATGTCCTCCTGTATTCCTTCTCCTCTGTCAATCATGGAAACAGTATTATGAGGGGTACACATATATAAGTATAGTTTTATACATTTCAAACCTACTTATGCTTGTAGTTATTTGAAATTGATAGTTTTACGATGGTTTTGCACTATTTACTGGGCATTGTTATGAGCAATCAATATATATTGTTTAAAAGGAATTGGAACAATAAAATTGGTAATTCCAAATTTCTAGATCAGAGTCTTGGTTTTATAAATACTGATCAGAATATCCTATTTCGAAGGAACAGCATACGCCATGTTACCACTGTGCGATATTGGCAAGAAGTTGTTTTTCTGAATTTTGCAATTATGATATGATTTGCTCGCACCAGAATGTCTTGAAGCTGTCCTTAAGCACTTTTCGTTTCAATAAAGAATTGCGCCCACATGCAATTTGCAGTAGTCAGTACTGTGATAATGGTATTTTTAAAATCCCTTCTTTCTGTGCATTAGTTTGTGTGGTATTCCCATTTGACTGGACAGGTTGTTGCACTCATTGAAATAGATGTTTACTGCTCGCTGACAGCAAAATGTGTGTAAGCTGAAGAGTGACTGATGAGTAGAGCATGCTTATTAAGGTACATAGAAAAAAGATTGCCGAGAAGGCTTTAATCTGTGGAATGGTTTGAAAGAACTTTCACAGCAATAACAGGGAAACAGGGAAAACTGGCTTAAAATTTCAACCAAATCAAACTGCAAACTTGACAGTATATATACCAAGGGGGGGGGGATGCATTTGAAAGGAGAGAAGAAATTTGAGCATAATGACTTGGTTCATGGTTCAGTAACTAAATTAATAAATGTACACAACACAATTACAGAGATATCAATCAGAATTCATTTTGGCTATACACCGATCAGCCATAACATTAAAACCACCTGCCTAATATTGTGTAGGTCCCCCTCGTGCCGCCAAAACAGCTCTGAAGGTGTTCTGTGGTATGTGGCACCAAGACGTTAGCAGCAGATCCTTTAAGTCCTGTAAGTTGCGAGGTGGGGCCTCCATGGATCGGACTTGTTTTTCCAGCACATCCCACAGATGCTCGATCAGATTGAGATCTTGGGAATTTGGAGGCCAAGTCAACACCTTGAACTCTTTGTCATGTTCCTCAAACCATTCCTGAACAATTTTTGCAGTGTGGCAGGGCGCAATATCCTGCTGAAAGAGGCCACTGCCATCAGGGAATACCGTTGCCATGAAGGGGTGTACTTGGTCTGCAACAATGTTTAGGTAGGTGGTACGTGTCAAAGTAACATCCACATGAATGCCAGGACATATTTGGCTGTGTCCATTGTCAGCTAGCTGTACAAATATTAACTTAGGACGCCTAAGTTAGCTATCCTCATATTTATATTACTTACATGTACAGTATGTTATTTAATTACTCTAGCGTGACCTAAACAGAATCAAGACTGACATGAGAATCATCATAAGATCTTGTAAACAAAATGAATGCACTCACCTAGGCATGATAAGCACTTGACAAAGTTTACATCATTCACATTGTCAGTATTTACCCTTTCCCAACTTTGACAGCAAATTTAGCAGGTGTTGCCATTCACAAGTGCAATATTTGATGAATCAAGCAACAGAAATTCATAGATATTTGGGTCGCATTGTCATTGAGGCAGGTTTATTTTCTAAATCTGTGCAGATGCATTAGCCTATATTGTCATTGCATTCACCCATTAATGAAAACAATAATGGTTATAGTTGCATAGCAGTTTTGTCGCCAAGTGCTGTAAAATAAAATCAACTAAACAAACATCAGTTATAGCATGGGGAGGGCTTGCTCTGCCTGACCACGAGATCAAAACTTGCTAAAGACTATACAGGAGTAATTGTTACCATAACCATACAAATATACATACATAAAATAATACTATAAAATAATAATACCATAGGCTTGGGAATTCCCTCAACAGTCCAGTTTCAGTTAAGTAAAGCTTGAGTGAGATGCAATTGTGAGAGGCAATTGTTTGAAAACTTAAACAACACCCAAACAATACCCAGAAATCATGTAGCATGATGTCAGGAAATTGCATGCAGTACGCTCATATTTACCAACCCAGCTGGTCTGTGATGGTTTATACCAAAGGGACGAGAGAGGCAAAAGGTCTAATGTTGGACGGAGGTCTGGCTCACTGCTGTTAAAAGGCAGTTTGCATTTCACTCTACAGTTTACATTTGTCTCTTGACTTCCTACGTACAGAATTTAACTTGGGCAGGTAGGGCGAACCTACAGCGTCTCAATTAGAGAGGATGGGGCGCTTCTCTGTTGCAACCCCACGTTGTGATTTAAGCTGATAGGACATATTTATATGTCCTATTACATAAAATCTTGCCTAGTCCAGCTTTAAGGCAGACCTATATTGGACTCCCAACAAGTATATTAACAATACTATAGCGCAATGAGAGAAATAACAAGGTATCAGTAAAGTTTAAAAAAACTGTAGGCCTCAGCCTTAGCATACTGATCTGTTGGCTGAGCGCTGATGTGGTGTGTTTTATCAGATTCCTGTATCGCTAGTTGGGATACCGTTGTTGCCATTTTTATCATCAATGACAAGTAATTTCCCCTCTTCATTTTGGTCAGACTTGCTGTCAGTCTGTGATTGGCTGTGATTGTTGGTCACAGCAGGTTTGGATTCAGCAGGGGCTCCAGGCTGATCTGAAGTTTTCTCCTCCTGTTCTTGGTAATACTCAAGCGTTTTCCTCTTAAAGCACCCCATCTGAGGACAGACACGACAAGAAAAAAATATTTGTGACCAAATGGAGCGCAGGCTTATTGAATTTTACAGGAGAACAGTGAGATCAAAATTCACTCATTTGTTCGGATAATTACAAATTCAAAGAAAATGATTTATTGCCTCAATTGTGTAATGTACAATTTTATAAGATCAGTCATCAATGAAAAACAACAAAAAAACATCTCCAGCAATGTGCCTTGTTTATCCATATTGGATCACATTTGAGAAGTTTCATTCCAAAATGTTAAGCTATAACTACCATTTGATTATTGAAGTTTTCATACTTTATTTATTGTAGGAAGATTGAAACCCTTTGATTTGGAAAAAAACACTCACCATAAACATGATCACAACGATGATGATCAGAAGGAAGAGTCCCCCTCCAACTCCTGTTCCGATGATCAGTGCTTCATGAGGGGAAATTATGAACTCAACCCGAACATCAGTCTGTTGGGGGAGGAAATGGGACTTTCAAGAGTAGGCTCTGCGATTATTGAACTCTGATCCGAAACTTATTGTGGATAAAATAGTTCTGAAATTCTTCTATGAATCTGATTGTAGACTGAATGTTTTCTACTTCAATCATTTTTTTCCACAAACCAGTTTTATAAAATGACTCACCTGTGCTTGGGGGATGCTTCTGGAGTCTTCTTCATCCTGTGGTAAATAAATACAACCATGTGATGAAATGAAGTCATCGACATACTTAACAACTTAATAACATACTTAAGAAGTCTTTAGCATGGGTGAGTTGAACCTACCTCTGGTTTGCTTGACGCCTGAACATACCGTTGTTTGTCATAGCCAATTTTTATAAAGCTTTTAAATAGAACATCCGCTCCATCTCCAGTAAATCTTTTTAGTAAAGCAATATTCTGTGAAGTGAGAGCGTGTCAATTAACATTTTGTTCCATCTTGAAACATTGCTGTTGATTTTCACGTTATTGGTGTGTACCTTTGCCTGTTGCTTGAGGTCCCCAAATGCTGCTTCCCCAGACAGTATAAACTCAGTAGATGAATATTTGTCCAGAATGAAACTTTCGCACTCTATGGATTTGCAGTATTTTTCCGAGGTGCAGTACTGTAACATAGGCAAAGGCAGTATTTGCTCATTCTGTTTTGAAATGGTTATATGTAATTTCACATCATGTTCAAGGTATAATGATTTGATAGTTCATATGTTTTACTTACATCAGACATTGCATTGCTGGTGCCTCTGCACTGAGTTTTGTTCTTTAAAAAACAAACAAAAGGATTTATAATTTTATATATAATATCAGCAGTAAAAGTTTGGCTTGCTGCAATCATGTTACCTGTTGGACTGATACGTGATAGTTCTTCATTTCAAAGTTTTGTTCCAGTTTGGTTGGGAAATGTAGGGTCACAACAACAGGCAACGCCTTAAAACCCAGGTTCGTTACCTATAAATAGTTTGAGACAGTTAGTCCATTTTTCCACAGAGGGCTACAAACACCAGATCATATTACAACCTAAACTGAGTTTCAGTTTCTCATGCACTGCTCACAGTCATTTCTCAACATGCAAAGCCTCAAGGGTGTCTTAGCCTCAAAATAAACTTGTCATTTCAAGCACACTAGAAAAAATATCAAGGCCAGTCAAACACAAGTTTCCTTGCTGCCTTGAAATTGCAAGTTGACTTGAATAGTACTGAATCGTAACTTACTTCAGACAATAAATTCAGTCAACAAATGTCTAGTCATGTTGACAAGTGTGTATCAGTTTAATTCACAAATTGATGAACTGCATTTTAGTGTTATTTATTCTTTCACCCCAGAGGTTTTTAGTGTCAGTTGTTCATGTGTCTCAAAATGATTTCAGCACATGCCGAGAAGTAAGCAGCTGAATCAGCACAAAGGCAAGAGGTGGACACTACTTGCCATGTCTAACAGAATGGCTGATCCACCTTATAGCATTTCTAAATTTTTTATTAATTTGTATTATTGAGTATTGGGAGTGGGGATTTTACTGGATACTAATGTTGACCATTATTATTTTTATTTTATTTATTTTTTAAAATCAGAAATAGAGCTATGACTCACCTTACATACACACAAAAAGTCTATCCTGAAAACTTTATCCAAACAACAAGAAGGAAAGGTTTCTGGAGAATTAACTCAAATGCAATGCATGCTGGGAGTTAAGCTATTAAGTTAACTATTATAACTCTTATATGATCACTTTAGTGAATGCTTGGTAAAATGTTCTTTCAACTCATCATTTCAAGCCACAAGTCATGAACTCATGATTATCAAGTTATGAACAAACACATCTATAAACATTAAGTTGATGAAAATTTAGTTGGTTTCACTAAATTGCACTACGTTTTTTACAGTGCGGATGGTGTTTCAACACTTCTTCCATATCAGCTTTTCCATCATAATTTGCTACTTTACCTCATATGTATTTACGAGTCTTTTAGGTGCACTATCCTCTGGAGTAAAGTTCAGATAGGTGATGGTGTCCTTGCTCCTGCAAAGAATACAAGACAATCACCACTTGCACTCAGCTGTGGGACAAAATAACTATTGCTAGCATTTCAAAGGAATTAAGACAATCGAATGGCTGAGGCTATGTAAGAACTGCAGCCTTAAAAAGTATTATTTAATGTGTATGATTCACTAGTGCCACTTACACTCTTACGGCCAAATTAATCTGATGTTTTACTGGGATACTTTTGGTCAGGGAACCTCTGGTTGAGTTTTCATTATCACTGTATCGAAGAGGATATAAAACACATTTAATATTGTTAATATTAAGTGTGGAAAAAGGTTTTACTTTTAATAATGCAAGGGAAATGTTTAGCATTCTCCTGTGTGTCAGAATGGTGTCGATGAGGAAGCCTCTACCTTTGTCCGGTAATGGTCATCGACATTGTGTCATTCCAGTCAAAGGTATCCAAGATGCGGAATATAGTGTTAAATGATGCCTTAACAGGAAAATGGCCAAAGACAGGGATGTTAGATTAGTTTCTGATAGAAGAAAAAATGAAGACAAATGTCCACATGAGAGAAAATGTCAAGGCTTGGTGGCTTGGTCAACTCCTACTTTACGAAACTTCACTCCTTTCCATTGTCAACAGTTTATTTGTTTGCGTGCTACGTGACTCACAGTAGTTCTGCTTCGGTAGACGGGGAGGCTGACACCACATATTGTTTTGTCCATTACACCTTCTAGATCATTACAGCTATGCAACGTCGATCTTGATGCCTGTTGAATCCAGTAAAAAAAAAAGAGAGACCAGTATGAGCAGTCTATGCCTGTAGAAACAAACCAGGATCAGATCTTAGTTGAAATACCATGCAAATATCTCTGCTTGAAATTGCCCGTACTTGTAAGTAGGTTCATAAGTGTGTAGATTTGTGATAATAAACAAGTTGGAGCAGTTTGTAATTGTAAGATACATATCATTCTCTCGTTCTGGTTAATTCATGACCCAGTTCTCATTATTTTTGTACAATTTCATAATTCATGCAAACAAATTAACTAGTTGAATTTGCTTGATTGGCTCAATTTGGTGTCATTTTATTACGGTTAGGAGGGGCACCAGTCAGGAATTTCGCCTAGACCGCCAATTGGACCAGGGCCAGCCCTGTGGATGAGTTGTAAAGTTTACTGTCATGCAGACATGAGGGATGTTTTAGGCTTTAGAAAGGATTTGTATCAGGCTGTGCACATGAGTTTGCACTTTGTTACATTCTTTCCCTATAGGGACAGCCAGTGTGTAGCTGGCCTTTAAAGGTTACTACCACAGGCATTTCAGACATGTACAGATCACCAAGGACTTAATGAAGATACCATAGTCTTTTAGTGACATCAGCAGATCTAAAAGTATTAGTAGTATTTCGACTGATCATATCTTAATATATATTTTATGTCACCTTTGTGAGATCCATCTTGGAGAAGGAGAGGCCTGGGGGATAGTGGAGTGTGAGACTGGTGTTGTATGAGTCATCGCCGTGATTTGACAGCATTACCGTCACATTGAAGTAGCTCTGGTTCACCACCAGCAGCGTTGAGGTGCTAAAAGAAACAGAGTAGTTCCATTTCATCTGCCCATATAGCCAGTAATCATCTTAGCATTACAGTAGCTCTGCTATTTGACAGATATACATACGTGAAGTTGAAGTCCACCTCAAGTTCTGCGATACAGGTATCATTTTTTCTACAGTTCTTTTCAAAGGGCACCTATGAGACAAACAATTACTCATTTCTGTTCATGCCGAACTTAGAATTACTGAGCAAGTCAAAGGATTAATAAATAATTGGAAAAGAGAGAAAAATATTAGTTATGAAGCCCTTCAGCTAGCAGCTAGCAGCACTGTATGTCAAAGGGAAGAACAAAATGAAAAATTGTCAATCACATCTTAATGTGTTAATAATTGCATCTTATGTAAAAAGCTGTGGTGTGTTGTGGAAGAGCTTTTCAAAGGGTGGCGTAGTGGACAGCATGCTAGTGAGCTTAGCTGCTTTTTGGCTAGCCAGTACAAATTGCTACTTAACAGAGGCCATCGTCATATCCCTCAAATAGAACTGAAAAACCCATTTGTATATTGTGGACTAGTGCGGCTCTGTTCCTTTTCTTAGAGGTCTAGTGTAAATATGATTATCTTTAAAATATCTTCCAAAACTTTAAGATATATTACATTTTCAGTTGGTTAAATGCTGATACTGGTACACTGCATCTGTGAAAAACACATATCTCTCAGCCTACATCCAACCACCTCAGCTACTGCACATACCTCAATAACAGCCTGTGTATCACTGTCCACATTCAGGATGGCAGTCTCGTTCTCGCTTTCATGTTGGGAATAAAATAATCTGATGCTGATGGGTGACAGCGTGTCTTTCACACATTTCTGCAAGAAAAGAAAATGTCTCAATAAGCTGAATTATACTAACCTGTTAGTGAACTTACTCTTTATGTCATGAGGTGACTGACAGAAAAAAAACAACATTAACTCTGGTTCTTATGGTAGATAATACTACTTGCCTATGGGCACCTAACATACTCCATGCATGTGTCTCACAAGAGACACAAGACAAGAGTCACAAGAGATGATTTTGGTGGTAGTTGACATGACTTGCTCATACAGGGAGAAATCCGTCATAGAAAAGGCAGAAATACCAGTTTATCTGCTGACTGTAGCCTAAATAAACCAGAAAGCAATGCAGCCACAGCTTTCATCTTTGTGGATCTGCCGTTGGTAGTGTGTGAAATACAACCGGACACAGCATACTACAGGATTGTTTTCTATCCTCTCTCACTTTTTCTTGACTGTAAAAATGTACTATGCTATTGTTATCGCTATTGCTCTCTTCATGTACACATATACAGCACAGAGAATCTCTGTGGGAGTTGTTGAAAGTCATTCTGGGAAATGAAGGAAATCACTAACTAAAGTAGACGAGACAAGTTGAGGCAAAGTGGGTACACAACAAATTGAAGATATATAAAAGGTTATGAGGGTGGATTTTTCCGTACTGGCATGCTGACGGTGTGGTTAAAGCAGGTCATTTTATTTCTCAACTCTTCAGTGGACTGAACCGTCTTAGCTCCTTTGTCTGTTTTACCGAAGAAACCTCGTCTTGTTTGTCTCATCGGATCCACATCAAGCGTGTACGAGATGTTCAGTCCAGTGCTCAGTGCCCCTGAAAAGGCGTACAAGATGTCAGCCAGAAACACATCAGCTGGTGATGAACTCACATTATTAAGCAGAGTTCCTACCTGGTTTGCTCTGGGTTGTTTCCGCCATTTCAAAGCAGGCTGTTAGGGTTACCATAGGTAGAATAGTATCTGTGTTAACCACACAGTCAATTTTATCTGTGCTTATCAGTGCAGGTTCAAAGCGCAAATGAGCCGAGACATTAAAGACAGGCCTGGACCTAGAAGACAAAATTGAGTGATTGTTAGACCTTGTGCCAGGTGGCTCTTTGCTATTCTTTTGTATTTTGCTAAGACAGAGTGTGTTTGCGTTGTTGTTTTTGTCCCCTAGAAATCATTTCTCTCTTATACTGGCTACATACCTATCTACATACAGTATACATACCTCAAGACAATGGCCTTTCCTTGTGAACCGACCAGAATGTCTGTGAGTCCATCCTCACCAAGGTCGATGTTCCCGTCAACTGCCTGTCCAAAGAACTTCAGCTCAGAGTTTATTTTCTCTGCCGCGATTCTCTGGAATAACAACGTTTTGACACTTGAAACATTGCAGAGGTTGGGTGACAAAGTGCTGCGCTGTTGTAAGGTACTCATCAGACAGCATATGCTGCCTATTGACACTTGTGATGGTTAGGGTTCGATAGATATGGGTTTTTGAAGGCCAACACTGATATTTTTGGAACTGCTGACAGACAATATTTTGTTCCAGTATTCAGTATTTCTGAATTTCATAATTGTCATACCCAAAAAAATCCCCCAAATTACAAGAATTCAGTGTTTCCCCCGGAATTGTGATCTTGAAAGGGTGTGAAAGCCTCCAAAGCAGCATTTAGATCACGTGACACTAAAACTCTCCATTGAAACCCATAGTAATGAAATTCTTTTAGGTCAGTTAGCAGCCCCTTAAGGCAGGGTGAGGCAGGTTTCATTACAGGTTTTACAACTGCCATTTCTGAAGCTGTTGAGTAAAATCCTCACCGCCATCATGTCGGTGGGGGATGGCCAATATCCAAGTTTAATTAAAAGGCCAATATGGGCCTGACATGTTGGCAAACCGATATATCCGATATATTTATCTGTCAGTAGTGATGGGGATGCACTTTTGATCTATGAGGAGGAAATTCATCGCCTCAGTCCACAGGGACGTTAACAAATGGGCTCAGTAGTTTAGGATTTAGTGGTGTTGTTTGGGATTTAGGGACTTGCTCAAGGACACTTCGGCAGGACAGACACTTAGGGACATGGGCAGGGCCGGCGCTCCCTTTAGGCTGAAGAGGCAAATGCCTAAATCCTCACAAATCCTTATTTTTTACCGTAA